>JAEAOA010002129.1:1065000-1235129 GCA_016746295.1 Potamilus streckersoni | reverse complement strand
TGATTTCCATGTCTTGTTTCCCAACCCAATAGCTTTCGTTGGGAGTTTTTGGTATGTTTATTCTGTATTATCATAGATGAAACAGTATTAAAAATGTTACATATTCATCGTTGTCTTAGTATCATTGTTTTCCTGTAATAACCTTATTCTTCCAAGAGCATTGTATTGACTCTGAATAGCCTCCCTAATGGCCTTCTTGCGGGATGCATCAACTTTGCGACAGCATCTGGCAAGAAAGGGGAAAAATTTAAAACGCAAATTATCCAATGCAAAACACGTTAAAAGTAATAGACAGTTTTAATCTGATTTTAATAAATTTCTTTTCTAATACAAAAATTTTTGCTAAACATAAATTTCTCTAACTTTGGCTCATGTTGATTCTTTTGCTTTTTCGATTTAACATTATTTTTCATGGCTGGCCATACATGGTTGCCTGCATAACTGGTGAAGGAAAACCCCGGTTAGTACCAAAGACACACTTAAAGCTCATTTTGTGCCTATATATTACTTTTAGATGAGATCCATGTCTCTTCCAGACGTACATGTAAGCGCCATAAGTATAGTAGCTAAACATATTTAGTCTACATGGATGTTATCCTAACAACAATTTTAATTTTGCCTTACTTTTAAAATTTCTTAAATAAGAAGATGTAGTAAATGGAAAAGGCCGACAGTGATTGCTCCGATTTGTGAACCTTATCCATATAAGTACGTGTGTTAGATACTTCAAAAAAATAGTCATGCAGTAAAATAATAATAATAATAATAATAATAATAATAATAATAATAATAATAATAATAATAATAATAACTTGTTCACTAATAATAATAATAATAATTATAATAATAATATTTGTTCACCAATAATAATAATAGTAGTAATACTTATTACTATTGTTATTATTATTATTATTATTATTATTATTATTATTATTATTATTATTATTATTATTATTCAAACCTGATCTCACATACAAGTAAATGATGCTTTGAATAAACAAACCCTTAACAATTAATCTATTGTAAAAACAACATATGAATTATTACTGATTTAATTCCATCTGTTAGACGTCTTTATGCTGATTCTATTTCACTTCCTGTGAACGTTATGCTTGCCATAAAACCTGTATAGCTGTCGATTTTATTGGGTTCTATGTGCTAGGCATCATGAATGCTATTCGATGCTATACATGAATAACATGTAGAATACATGTGTTTGTAACAAATAAAAAGTAAAAAACTAAACAAAGAAATAAAGAGATAAATGTGATACCTACGTGCAGGAAAGAAATAGCACTTGTAGTAATACCCAAGCCAACAATAACACAAGAAATGATAAAGGAACGGCAAATCCCATCCAGTTTGCAAACGAGATTGGTGGGTCTTCTTTGTTTGCTTTGTACAATCTGCAAGTAAGTGATGTCAAAACTGTGCGATGCAATGTAATCATTAAACATTTTGATAGATCTTGTTTTGCAGCAGAAAAAATACTGTAATGAAACGATTTGTAACTTTAAATAGAAAGGTATTTCAAAACATCGTTCACACGTTCGTTAAAAATCTGCGTCATGAGATTTTAAAAGAAAGCCGTCTAGTTACAATCATATATTTTAAATGGCTCTCAAGCATATTCGGTTGTTATAATATATTTGTTTTTAAAGGAGAACTTATGTGGGATCCATTATGTCCACATTCTCTCTTTCTACAGATCTTACAAAATGAAATTTTTTTACAGTGGCAAATAATTACTGATTTATTAAACATGATCCATGCGGTGACTTTTACGCTAGTTCATATATCTGTTTCATCAGATCATTTATATTTGCCCATTTTTTAATTCACACAATTTATCATAATTAACTGTCTCAATGCTTACTTATCGACGCTGTCTTTCAGCACGAGGTTTGGTGGCGTACCAGTTAATGTAGCAATCCCACCTATACTTGACGCATACGCGACGCACAAGGCAAAACCCTTGGCAATCTTTGATATGCCCGCTTTTTTCCCCGTGGTCTCCTGCCTTCTGAAGAAAAGAAAAGAGATGTATGTCTTGGCTTTGAGACAATTTTATATTTAAACCTCAAACAAGAAGACCAAAACAATGGTAAGCAATGAAACATTGCAGATGAATGAATATAAACATCTCACAATTTGACTAACTAGCCATGAAAACCTTTCAGAACTGACGCATTGAAGTTATTTACAAACAGTACTGCTGGACTTATTTGTGAAAAATCATATCCTGAACATATATATATATAACCATAAGATGTGTATTTCTTATATTGTTTTGCTAACCATCAGTTGTACGGTAACTCGTATTTTAATTTGCTAACCATAAGATCGAATAAGATCTAAGGTAACTCGTATTTTGATTTGCTAATCATAAGATCTAAGATAACTCGATTATTGTTTGCTAACAATGCGCTGCATGTTATCTCATATTTTGATTTGCTAACCATAAGAATTATGGTTAGCAATTTGATTTGCTAACCATAAGTTGTATGGTAATTTGTATATTGATTTGCTAACCATAAAATCTATGTTAATTCGTATTTTGATTTGTTAAGCAATATATATATATATATATATAAGTAGTAGGAGAAAGTAAGAATCCGAGCTCAACAACCCCCTCCAGACCTCCAAACAAATACAAAATACCTAGGTAACGTAATAGAAAACCTATTGCAATCAATAATTGCGTTAAGAATCCGAGCTCAACAAATACAAAATACCTAGGTAACGTAATAGAAAACCTATTGCAATCAATAATTGCGCTAAGAATCCGAGCTCAACAACCCCTCTAGACCTCCAAACAAATACAATAGAACACCTGTTGCAAAATACCTAGGTAACAGGTAAAATTTAATTACGTGATCTTCCAGAATAAGCAGAATGATATGTCAGACTCAATTTTCCAAATCATTACGATTTAGCAGAGCGTGGCGATTGTGGACTAAATTACGCATTAGAATTCCAGTAAGGTAAGTGGTATTATACCTCATTACCAACTGTTAATGTCTCAACTGTAGATATCAAAAATATTTCATTATCATGGTAATAGAGGCTAAACTTTACTTTACCGCTCACATAACGACGGGACTCAAACAAATCTTTTATTTGTGATTTGTTAAGAGGGTATTTTTTGTCGATAAAATACACCTTTGACCGATCAAGATCAATTGTAAGTTTGGTGTATTTATGCTGACTAATCGGACAGTGAAAGTTGTTAAATTCCGCAAGCAACTTTTGATACAATTGTTCGAGATAATTAAAATACTCGCTGTCATCAGATCTGATGAGCGAAAGTTTTAACTTGTCACGGCTACCACTAAAGCATATGCCTGATGTTTCATTATTAATTTCAACTGTCAATGGTTTGTCGTCCATCATTAGATATTTGATTTTGCTACTGTAGCTATTTGTCACTGTCAAATTTTCAAACATTATTTTTAAAGTTTAGATAAAATTTTAGTTTGCAAAGATAATGTCAAATATATCTCTATCATCATGACAATACCCAAGTGCAAATGTATCTACCCCATTTTCGCAATAACGTTTATCATCAAAATTGCTCAAACTGCGTTTGATAAGGACATCTGTTTCGAGCTTATGATGATTTGTCCGAATTGACATAGCTCTTATAAAACTAACACCACCATCAAGCGCGTACTTGTAGTCATCAAATTTTATAAACTTTTTAACAAAATCACGAGGCAGACCTTTTGCTTTTTTTGTTATTTTATTATTGTCTAACAATACGGCATACATTTTACTACGTAATCCGATAAAGTATTTGATAGCGCTCGAGTTCATTTCATCTTTGAACTTACCAATAACCTTTTTATTTGTGTCGTCATGAAATTTACTGTCACGTGGGTAATCAGAAAGATCAAACAGATATCTATTATCATGCATATCCTGATAGATGTCCTCACATTCAATTTCATATACGAGCGAATCAGTATCAGTAAATAATAATCTACTAGCCGGCCATTGATTTTTAACAAAATTATAATGAAAATCGTACATCAACCACTTTGATAAATCTAACACTGCAGCTCCAACATAGATCGGCTTGTTTAGTTTTAGATTTGTTTTTCTTCTTTGTATCGCAACAAGATTCTCATTAAATATTTTCATGCTCACAAAATCATCGTCTGACACAAGTTTGTTTCTGCGATTGACATCATTGACTAGTTCGATATTTACGCGTTTCCTAATATTCTCCATCGTCTTGCCAAAAACAGAATTGTTCATCAGTTTGAAAAAGTTTTTCTCAAAATCAGTTTTTGCCGCAGCTCTTCTTGTAGTGTTCGAATTAATATAACCTCTCATCCACGGCGACTGATTAAATTTTAGTACGCGATGAACTTTTCTCAACACGAGACCAGCATCGACTGCTTGTTTTAAAGCTTTGTAATGCAAAACATAATTACGTTTATGAAGCAAATTTGGTACTAGTTTCTTTACCATAGAATGTTGTCTTGGTAATGCTGACGCTTGTTGTTCTTCTGATAACAAACTATAATCTATAACCATCGATTCCGCGCAGAAAGGGTAATCGTTATGCAATTTGTGTAGCGAAGTTGGATAATCGAGATCAACTTCAACGAAATATGAAACATCGTCGGATATCTTTTTTTCTGTCTCTGATAGAAATTGATCAGCCGTGATCCAATGAAATCCACCAAACGGCATTGACTCTGCCATCGAATACCCGTACAAGTTATTGCAATCTAGATAAACTATATACTTCGAAGGAAGGTCAGGATTATACTCTTTCAAATATTTGTTGTTTGCTTCAGCATACTTCTTCGTTATCACGCTAATACCGCCTCGGATACCTTTTTCAATAAAATTGAACATATCAACATCAGTCAGTAATTCCATCCTTACCTTACTAAACTTTAACAGAGCATCCCATGACAGTCCGGGGGCAGAATAATACCAACAAGGATCTAGTCCGTAATTATTATAACTCACTTCTCGAAAACTTTCAAAAACATCTGCTAATAATAACACGTCAGTTTTCAAATACAAATCGTGATAATCACCAAAAGTCTCACAATCAAACTCTTTCCAAATATCTTGTGCATACCTGTACTCATCATCAGTTATATTTTCATTTTTAAGTTGTGAGTAAAATTTGTCTTTGTCAGGTAAAGATGTTTCATCAAATTTACTCCAATCGTCGAGATATTCGTATGGAAATACTCCTTTTTTAGCTAATAGATTAAATTTATCTCCAAAACAGTCTCTTAGGTTATCAAATTTACTACAACCTTTTACTAGCTCATCTAACGAGGCTGCCATAAACTGCAGGCTGTCAATAAAACGTAATTTACCTAGCGTAACTGACATATACTTTTCAAAATTATTTGGAATGCATTTGATGACATTATTGAGTTTTAGATGAGCTTTTATCTCAGGATCACCAAAAGCTTCTACGATGATGTGACTATCATATCCTCGAAAATTGTGAAGAATAACTGGAATAAAATCTGGAGCGTGAAATTTTAAATTACACTGGTCATGAGCCGCTCCACGATACTGTCCGGTCAAATGGCAATGGTCACGTACTTTTTTGTTGTCATCATCAAAAGCTTTTTCACAAATATAACAAATTTTCGCTTGCTCGTGATCAGATTCTTGTTGAGGTGTTAATTTTAACATTGGAGTTACTCTTTTCAAACGATAAGTAATATTATCAACTTCATTAATCAACTGCTTGAGAAGCCAGACAGCTGGATTTTTACCACGATAGAGTTGGATTGGTTTAGATAATCTCGAATCAGCGCAACAAACTACCTTGTACGCTACTCCACATGGAACATGATTTTGAATTTTTCTTGTACTCGATTGGTTAGGATCATTTTCTACGCCAAGTACAGGTTGAAGTAAGCATTCGAAATCGACGTATATGACGAAAGGAATTTTTAGTTTATGATTATGATGGACAAACTGTAACACGCTATCTTTTTTAGATGGCATTGTTATTCTTTGTACGTCACTACAGTACTGCAAATGCTTTTGTAATGTTTCATTGTCTCTACAACCGTGCAAGCAGCGATAACAAAAGAACTTTTTGTTGTTATTTTTATTATACTGTCTTCCAACTAGTCTGTTAAAGTTTTTGATCCAAACGTAATGATTTTTATAAAACAGTAAATTGATAGTCGATTGTGAAGCTTTTTCTGAAATATACCTCGGATAGACATTTTCTTTTTCATCTAATCCGAAAACGTTAATCGAAATATTATTTTGCTTTTCAAACTTTGGTATTTGATTTTCTGCCACTGGAAAGTCAATACCAGCACAATTTAATCTTGACACGTGACTGATATACTTCTCAACACGATCAGCATTTTTTTCTGCTGGAAATAGCGCGGAAAGAACAGCCCATTGGAAACATTTGCTATCGACGTTTTTTATGTTTATACAGCACTGTTTATTTTTTATTTTTGGTGGCAGGTCGATATACGAACTACCGCGTAATGCGTCATATTTCATCGTGTGAAACAAAATTTCCTTGATCATTTCAAACTTCCAACCCGAACCTAATTCGGTAAATTCTTCTATTTTTTTCCAAATTTCTTGGTGTATTTCATTAGATAGTAACAAAAGATCACTACCAAGTAAAACACGTCTAGATTTTGCGTTGATGTAAGGGTCTGCAATTTCCTTGTTAGTAGATTCTTCCGTCAAAAGTAGTTTTGAAAATATAACGTGATATTGCACTAACAATCTTAGACCCTTGTGTTTTTCAAGCTCACGTTTTACAGTCGTCTGTAGCAGATGAAAGAGATTTGTTTCAGAAAAATTTACTAAAACGTTTTGATTATCAAACTGATAACTATTGTCAAAACCTGCAAAAGCAGTCGCTATTTTAACAGGTTCTCCAATAAGACTTCTCTTGGCTATATCACGCAATTTCAACATTATTATTCTATAGTCTAATATCTAATTGATAATTTACTCCGCTAAACAACAATTAGAGATAAAAAATATCACCTATAATATAATGACAGTAAATCTGACAAGCGCACGTGAGCAAGAGGTATATCATGTTTATCCGAAGTACAATCTGTACGCTGGAAATGCACTTGGTTCGGTTATTAATATCATTACTGGAATATCTGTTGGTAAAGCAACGCCAGCGGGTTATACGATTAGTGTAAAGGGAGATAATACTGAAAGAATTACGATGTTTAGAAAAGATTTTATTTACACGTTATTTTGCGATGACATTCCAGAGGGGAAACGAGTATATCATTATAACGGTAAAGTCACTGATGATAATATTGAAAATTTATCCTTACAAGACGAGTTTCAGCCGCATCCGGTCTTTGATTTATACGAGGCTAACGATCGTGGTATTATAAGAAACAGAAAAACGAAAAAAGTTCTTAATAATATGAGCAATATGGGATATATCAGTGTGACTGTTAGAGGAACATCGACAGATCGAGTTTGTTATACTGGTCATAGGTTTGTTTACGAGGTGTTCAACGGATCTATACCCAATGGTCTGGTTATTAATCATATCAATAATGTAAAAACAGACAATCGATTGGAAAATCTGGAGCTAGTGACCCAACAGGAAAATGTGAGAAAAGGACGAGGTGGTGGTATTAATTTTAGATGCCCAATAAAACCTGTTATTTCGTTAAACCTTGAAACGGATGAGGAGATCAAATTCAAATCAATTACAGCTGCGGCGAAATATTATAATATAAATCCCAGAGCAGTAAAATTTGTAGCTGATGGAGCAACAAAATCAGCTTTTTCAAACAAATATGATGCTAGTATTATTTTTAGATATAATGATTAATAATATTTTGTAATTCGGTTTTAGTCAAACAATGATGAGCAAATGCTATAATATCATCGCAATCAAATTTTAGCGTCGTTACTGCACTTTCATTAATTTTATTTTTTTCTGCTTCTGTTAGTAATATTTTATGAGAATCACCTTGCATTACAATAACGTCAACGGAATATGAACTATAACCTGACAGGCATTTTCTTACCGCTTCGGTCAGTTCGTGGTAGTTTATTATATTAACTTTTTGGTGATATTTTACTTTGTCAGTCATCTTATAACAACAAATTAGATAAAAAGTATATTATAATATGGATATGATGAAACGACTCGCTAGCGATAAGGTCTCCACAATCTCTAATGATATGATAGACAAATCCATTGGTTATAACGAAGATGATATTTTATATAACAACGAATCTGATGATGATGAAATAGTCACCGTCGTTAACAGATATAATTATAGCAGACCAACCACTGGAAAATATAATGTCAAGTATCACATTGCTAAAAAAATTATAAAATTTAATTTTACCGTTACCGAACAGCAGGTATTTTTGCAGTTAATCAGACCTTTTTTAAACATTAAAATTCCAGACCGACAGAAAAATATAAAATTTGATTTCATCTTTGTTAAGATTTTTAATCTAATGACGATCTCTGACGATCGCAGACAATATCTAATATCATTATGTAAACCAGTAAAATGCAAATCTATCAAACGAAAGTATGAGGAAATTTATAATAGCATTATTTCACAGTCGATAAAATCGACCGGGTTGGAATCCAACTGTTAAATTTATCACTATACCCACGCCATTTGACTAAACTTTTATCTCCTTTTTTCCTAATCACTTTTTCGATAACGAAAACATCTTGTTCAGTTTTTTGTAGTTCTTGTTCGTAAAAACTACCTACTATAGGTTCACCTGCCAGATCTTTTAACGCGTACGTTACAGGTATTGTTAAGAGTACTTTATCAACAACAAATACTTCTTCGCTCCAGTTTGGAGTAAATCCTTTTTCAAATATCTTTTTAGTCAAAGAGATTCTAACTTTATCACCGACCTTAAATTTATGTCTGCGGTACATGTTTTCGTTTGCTAATATTGGATTTTTGATAGCGTCATTGGGTGACATTTTGATGGTTCGATGTTTCGTGTTATTATATTCGCTTACGATTTGAGAAAGGTCATCGATGTACCTGTTGGTGTTTTTAGCTGTCATATGTTTGTGTAATTTTTCGTTTAGCGTGCGATTAAATCTCTCGACAACAACGCTTTTGCCTTCGTTTCCTGTAACGTATTTTTTAATATTATTTTGTTCTAGAAACTGCTCAAACTTTTTGTTAAAAAACTCGGCTCCATGATCAGTCCAGATTTTGTTTGGCTTTCTTTCAGTACTCGTTATTATTTGTTTTAACGCATCAGTGATTGACGTTCCTGTTTTATCTGAAACTGGCACACTAAAAGCGTATTTACTGAAAACATCTATAACGTTAAACAAATACTTCTTTGGAGCGCCATCAGCGCCAACGTTAAACTGAGCCAGATTGGATACATCTACCAAATCTATTGCCCAGATATCATCTACAGCGTTTGCAACAACTTTACGTCTCGGAAACTTTTTTTTTTAGGTCTGTGTAGTTCGACTGCAAGATCATCGTATAATTCTTTTCCCCGATCGCGAGGCGATTGTCGAGACTCTCCGAGTCCAAGTTTATATTTTGCTCCTATCATTCCTTGAACAAATCTTCTATCAAAACGTTCTCGTAGATTTGTTGGCTCCATATCATGTAATTCGTCTAACATTACTTTATCACAATCTGCTTTCGAGTTTTCATGATCACGATAACAGATATCGTGACGCATTGCTATTGCATCCACTTGATTATAAGGCTCTTGTCCTGGCAATGGATTGTCGTTTTCATCTAGTTGTTGATCTAGCGGATTGTAAGGACCTGTATAACGATGACCAGGCAAAGTCCAACCGCCTTTTGGTTTTGGTAATTTTCCAATAATTTTATGTATATCTATACCTAACCCTATTATTTCTCTGTTGTTACAACTTTGACAGTACGTAATGATTTTATCTTGTTCTATGCAAAGATCTTTGTCACAATCACAATTGCATTTCATTTTATTTTATTTTGTTTCATAAGATTAATCGTCGATCAAGATAACTCTATCAACGCTAGATCCTACTTGTTTTTTCAAAAACATACTTTTCTTTCTACCACAGATTGCACAAATACTTTTTAACATCGTTCTATTATTTTTCGTTTTTTCCGTCATCTCATCCTTGTTCTCTGTTTTAGTTTTGCATTTGAGACAGTATGTTGACATTATTATATCAAGGAGTTTAGATAAAATTGATTGCAATATTATCATTCGCATGAGAAGGAAGCTCATCAAATTGTAAAATAAACTTTAAAAAGTTTTTACTTCCAGAGTTTTTACTTCCAGAGTTTTTACTCCCAGAGTTTTTACTCTGGTGCATTTGTCTGACAAACATGATACAATAATAACCACAAGCTGATGTTCCAATCGGCTGTAGTTGATTAGACGAATAATTTATTTTATCAAATTTTTTAAAAATATATTTTTTTATGAGATCGCTTGGAGGAAGTCCGAACGAATCAAAATAATTGTTATCGTGGACAGCAACCCAGTGGGTGCCAGAGCCATCATTAAAGTTTTCAATATTTACAACACAAGAACCGCCTGTTGGTACGTCATCGAGTTCATCCTTGGAAAATACTCCTCGAAATCCAACAACGTCCTTCAATTTTTCAATGATGTCAAAATTGCTCAATAACGTCTGGTCCCTGGTAGAGTTAATCCGCGTCCGATTCCTAGTAAGTTTGGCAGCAGACTTCCCGCTAGTCCCGCCAAAAGTGGAGCGAAAGGAATAATTCCTCCTTGTTTTGTTTGTTTGCGTTTTGTTGTTTTCTTTTTTTTCGATGATTTTGTTTTTTTCGTTGGCATTTTATTTTATACTATTACATAAAATTAACGATAGATTTGTTTGATACCACGACCTTCGACTGCTTTCTTCGTTGCGCCAGAGACTGCTCCTGACGCAGCCGCAAGTCCAAGTGTACCAAGTACTGGTAAAACTTTGCTAGCTATTATTGATAACGCTGGTCCAAAAAATCCACCTTCTTTTGACATTGCAGTTACCTGAGAAACAGATAATTTCAGCACAAATGGTTTTCCTTTGTCGAGTTTATTGATTTGTTGTTGCGTTAGCATGACTTTTACTGCAATTTTATTTGAAGTTTCCGGAGAGATCATCAAAGAAACAGAGCTGCGTTTAGCAACAGCTGCTGATAATTTTTCAACTTGACCAGATGTTAGGTATATTTCTCGAGTTGTGTATTTGGTTTTCATAATGTTATATCCAAGTTGTTAGATTAAACTTGTACTGTCATTCTTCCTTTGATTGAATCGATGGTCAGAAATCGATCACTAACCAATAGCGCGTATACGTTATACTGTTCAGCTGGCACATCGCCCAGTGTCCACGTGACCTCAATATCTGCAGTCGATCCCACAACACGCTCCAAATGTTTTGATACGTCAAAATAAAAGATGGGATAGAGCGTTCGAAACTCTTCTATTGATATTTGAGATCCACTGTCCGCGTTCTGATATTTTTGCATTGCTTCCATAAGATACATGTACGGCCGAGAGATGTTTCTGGTGGCGTCTTCGGCAAAGTTACATTCGATTGCACGTTCGGGATACTGTTTGGAATTTACTCTCACAAATATTCGTCTAACGTCTGGGTTATCGAATACGGAGTTGTTTATTTCCTGATTGTTACGACGTGCTTGTCGTTGAAATACGACGAACAAGTGTCGCGGTAGTTGTTCGCTGGGCGTGGTCGTTACACGCCATGTGTAATCAGTCGCGTTGGGAATGGCTGTTTGATAAATCCTGTTCTGTTGGAAGTGTATCTTTTTTGTAAAGGTGGCTAGTAAAGATTCGAGCTCCATCATTTTAGCTAATGAAGGGACAACCCGAGGCATCCACAGTGCTAATCTTGTAATAGAAAACTGTCCCTCAGCCACTCCATCGGCGTGTATTATACAATCGTTTTGATCAGCTCGATCTAATATAAGCGTATGTTTTATTCCTCGAAACACTTTGTTATAATCACGGCAAAATCCAAAGATTGTACTTAACGGAAGCATCATCGTTATTTGGCGAGATTCTGCGGCAAACGCTTTTCGTTTAGCAAATCCTTCGTTAAAATTTAATCGTCGTAGATTTTTAATTGCGTTTCTTATTGCATTCGCTACTATAGTACCACCAGCTGCATCTGCGGTTAATGCTTGAACAGTATATCGTTCAGCTGCATTAGCTCCAGCTTGGTTTAGAATAAGTCTGTTTGCAACATCAGCATCAGCTAGCTCTCCAGTTTTAAACTCACTCGAAACAGCTGTACCTAATGAGGTATCTTTGAACCACATCATATTTGTAGCAACTGATCTGGAATAGTCATCGCTAAACGAAACGATGTTTAGTATTGTACTCGCTATGGGTAAATGCATTGAAATATCTTCTACGGTTTGATTGGCCAGTTGGTATCGTGCACTCTTAAACAAGCTCCAACCATTATTGACGAGAGCGATTTCTGTTCCAGCTGCAATATCACCACCTATCACAGTTAATATTTGACCACGCACTTCTAGCATTGCCTTATGAGGTAGTAGAAACACGTCCTCGTCTCTTGTGTTAAAAGTTCTAACCCCAGTTTTATTCGGTTCGTTCGAGTTCTCATCGAGATACTCGACATACTCTAATTCTGTTACAGCATCGTCAGTATCAATTTCTTCTGCAAGATCGAGATAGTTTTTAGCGGACATTTATTTTATAATCGTTACACAAAATTAAAAGGCAGCAGGGGTCATCGGCGCTGTTTTCTTTACAAGTTTACGTACTATTTCTTCACCACTCGGCGACAATAATTTTTTTGTTGTAGCTATCATAGCTCGTTTTGTTTCTTCTGTTGGCGCAATATCTGATATTACTCGTTTTATTTCAGACACCGTAGGTGTTGTTGAAGGTCCTTTAATCTTATCAGCAATCTTTTGCCCTACTGCAGTGCCTGCTGAAGATGCCGCCCCTGTAGCGAAAGCTTTACCAGCGTCAAGTGCAATGGGCGCTACTTTACGCGCGATTCCTGGAATATTCTCGGCAATTGTTGTAAATATATTTCCAAAAAATCCACCTACGATTTTTCTTCGATAAACTTTTCTTCGTCTCATTTTATAAAATTATGTACACAAAATCACATGCCTAAGCAGTGCGTAGGTGTAAGTAATACGTGACTATCTCGTTGTTCACATCTATTTGTCGTCCAGATTGGTCTGTGAGTTGCATTGTAATGCTTGTAATTTGATTCTCAGGTGTTATTGGATAGTAGATAATCTGTCGCGGATTGATTTGCATGAGAGAACCCGGTGGGACTTCTGGTGAGAAACTGTAGATCGTTTGCCCGCGGTTGCCTTTTGACGTATAAGATCCAGATGCGATAGAGCAATTGATGAGTATTGTATTTACTTCTGTAATATCTACTGGTAGTTCTCCATCAAATGTCAAAGATTTATCTTCACCGCTGGTATAGTATAAAACTCTAGTAAAACCTAACATCTTTCCAAAACTTCTTTCTTCAAAGATGACTTTCATATTTCTTTTCACTGTTATCCTAGCTCGTAAGGTGTTATAATTCGCCGCTAATTCGAAATTATCAGCATTCCCACCAGCTTTTGTTAGAAGCTCTTTTATTGTTCTGTTTAGATCAGTAATGTTATAAGCTCCTTGTGGAATCTGTAGTTTGTATTGTATATCAATAAACTCTTTTTGTGATGTTGGAGATTGTTTAACATTAACGATTAAAATTTCATCATTAATCCCAGTTTTAATATTCGGCATGGCGTTCCAACAAGTACAAGAAATTAATCCAATCTCATACTGTTTTGCAGGATCTAGTTCTATTGGTGGGTTGTAATTTACTGTAAAATTCGCGCTGTTTCCTGTTATTTGTGACGAATCAAGCAATAATGTTGTTTGCATTATACTAATATTTTAGATAAGATCGCGGTGTAAAATTTCGTACTCGGATGATGTTAGTAATCCACTCGATCTTAGATGATCAAGTATATCAATAATTTCGTTATCAATCTCTACACTTTCATTACCAGCTTCTTTAGAGGATATCAACAGCATTAGCCGATCGACTATGTCTGCGTTTGATGTAAAAACTTTAACTCCACCTCCTTTTTTTTCCGGTAATCTTTTATCTCGCTTGTTTTCATATTTTTTGAGTAGTCTTTTAAAATCCCAACTTTTCTTATAACCTCCTGGTTTATTTCGATATTGTATTGATGTTTTTAGTAAAATTTCAGCCATAATTCCTTCTCTAATATGATCAACTAATGTTAGAATATTTCCTTCATCTTTTTCATCTTTAATATCATCATCAGCACGTGAGCCATCTTCTACAATTCTTTCTAATTTTTCTATCAAATTATCATAGTTTTCTTTTGACCAATCTCGAATACTATTAATATCAATGATATCATTTTTTCCCATAAACTCTTCATACTCATCATATTCTATTTTAACCCTAGCTTGTCTTCTGTAAAATTTTATAGATTCTTCAAAAGGTATCATTTTTATCACACTTTCTTGTAATAATTTTTGTTTCTCAGTTAATTCTTCAGTTTGTTCTGATAATTTTTCCATCATACTTCTTATCTCATCTGGATTAACCGTCAATCTTGTTATTGCGTGTTGAAGTTCAAGAGGATTGTTCATTAGCCTGTCAAACTCAGCTTGTCGTGCAGCAGGATCAGCAATGTTTCTTACAAGTTCGTTTACAATTTTTACAGTTTCTTCTTTTGATCTTTCTCCAAGTAAACCAAACAAACCCTTTTCTTTCATTTTTGCTAGTTCTTCTGGAGATGATGTTTGTATTTCTTGCTGCTTGCCAAGCATCGCCTCAGTAACAGGTTTGAAAAATTTGGTTCTTTCTTCTTCTGCTTGAACTTGTCCACGTCGAGCTTCTTCCACCTTTTTCTTAAAAGCCGCACGAGTTTCGAGAAACTTTTTTAGTAATTCGATTTTCTGTTGATGTTTGTCCATTATTTTTATACGCTTTACAAAATTATATCATAGAAACGTCTCAAGGCAACAACGAAACATCTTGGTTGGATCACGCGCTAGCTTGTCAAATAAAAAGAAACTATATCGATCTTTAGTTGCTCGATGATATAATTCGATAAATCTATCTTTTGTAACATCACCACATTGTTCGTTTGCAATATTTCTCACATCCACATTATCTAGTCCGGGAAATAATATGAAACAACCCGTATTTCGCCTAATAAACCTATCAACATTATAAAAACCTTGGGCAAGATAAACAGAATTGCATCTTTTATTACGTGATAGTGAAAAATATGATCTAATCTTGTTCATCTCCTCGTTGTTTAGCGGAATATCATCAAAGACGATTATCTTATGCTCTGACGAATCGAGTTCATTCACTGGAACGAGTTCTTCTGGTTGTTTTATCAAAAATATATCATCACCAATGCCAAGGTCATCACGAAGTTTATCATTATACTCGTTTAATAATTTGTATTTGTCTTGTTGGGGGTTGATGGTGTAAATATACACCTTATCATAGTTAAAGTTATTATTGAGTAAAAGATTTAATAACAAATTTGTTTTACCAGATCCAGTTCGCCCAACAATAAGATAATGACAGTCTGGAAGTTCATTGTTATGTTTATGCTTCACCAATCGCTCGGTGTCAAAGTTTATTATCTTCGCCATCGTATAATTTTATGTTATATTAAACCAACAATTTTGTGTAGAACGGTATTATAATGAGCTACTATACAAAATTTGGAACATTAGCAGTAGATTTATTAACAGAAGGTTACCAGGGTGACTTATCCAAGTATGCAACTCTTGATAAGCTCAAAAATGAAATCAACAATTTGTTAAATGTTGCAAGTGTAGATCCAAATGAAGTTGTAGTTTTCCAGGACAAACAAGGACGATTAAAGACGAGTAATGTACAACTATCAGATGTACTAGTACGAAATCCTACTGCAGTTGCTAATAATATTGTTACTTTTAACAATCAAGGTAAGATAGAAGATTCGGGTAGGTCAGTTAACGATTATGTTAGAAAAGCAGGTGATTTATTTACGGGAAACATTGCTATGAACCAGAACAAGATCACATACCTTGGAAACCCAACTGAGGATAATGACGCTGCTACTAAGAAATATGTTGATGATCAGGAATCAAAGTACGTGTCGGCGCATGGCGGTATAATGCGTGCATTTCTCAACATGAACAATAATGGCATCAATAATCTTAGAACACCAGAATCTGATTTTGATGCTGTAACAAAGAAATATGTTGATGATATCAACAATGAAATCACCAAGTTCAAAACTGATTTTACTAATCACATCACCACGTTTTTAAATTTTCGCAGAAACATAAACAAAACCAATAACGAATTTTTTGGAAGTCCGCCGTCTGTTGATATTACACTCGATAATATTAACACAAAACTCAACGATATTATTAGTGGAATTCCTAGTATTGTTGAGAAAACAAGTATGATTAAAATTCCTCACAAGCAGATTAAAAATATTGTCTATACTGTTGCTTCTGGAATGTCTACTTGGTCGCCGCAAAATAACACTCTCAAACATACTGCAGAGGTCACTGGTGTGTATAGATTGTCCGTGTTTAGCAGTGCAAAGTTTAATATATTTACATTATTTCCATGGCGTCACTCGACCGATAATTTCTCTGGAACCGTGTCTATTGTGTTAAACAAAGATGTTGAAGAAACTTTTATGCTAATAGCAGATGACAAAAAATTAACTGCTGCGTCATATTGGTATTGTCTGGAATTTGTGGCTGAAACACCTCAACTAGTTACTTGATCAAGCCTGAGATTATGTGAACAAATATTATAATGAAAAAAAGTATAGTTGATTTCAATCATATTTCAAAAGATATTCCAGAACAGGATGTTGACGCACTAATACAATACTACAAATATTATCATAAAAAACTTTGGTGCGTTAAAAAATGCTACAAATATTATAACAAAATACTTCGAGTAATATCATATCTACCCTTGTTAATGACTAGTTCTGGCATAATTTCAAGTGGTATATCATTAAACCCGTTTTTGTTAATCATATCCGGTGTTGGTGTTTCTCTTACAGCAGCTTGTAAAAAAGTTGAACCTAAAATTTTGATAAAAAAGCACGGCTGCTTAACATCAATTATAACTTACAAAAAACTACTTGATCAAATAAGATCTTACCTACGAGGAGTAAAATATAGTATGGACGATTTAATACGTGAATTTCGTATTATTGACAACATGTTAACAGATATTCTACCCATGAGGATCAGCAAATATGAGAAAGATTATCAAAAGAAGTATGATATAACATAAAATTTTATATAATACCACTTACTTTACTGGAATTCTAATGCGTAATTTAGTCCACAATCGCCACGCTCTGCTAAATCGTAATGATTTGGAAGATTGAGTCTGACACATCATTTTGCTTATTCTGGAAGATCACGTAATTAAATTTTACCTGTTACCTAGGTATTTTGCAACAGGTGTTCTATTGTATTTGTTTGGAGGTCTAGAGGGGTTGTTGAGCTCGGATTCTTAGCGCAATTATTGATTGCAATAGGTTTTCTATTACGTTACCTAGGTATTTTGTATTTGTTGAGCTCGGATTCTTAACGCAATTATTGATTGCAATAGGTTTTCTATTACGTTACCTAGGTATTTTGTATTTGTTTGGAGGTCTGGAGGGGGTTGTTGAGCTCGGATTCTTACTTTCTCCTACTACTATATATATATATATATATATATATATATATATATATATATATATATATATATATATAGTTGTTATGAATATATTGTTTTGCTAACCTAACCAAAAGATATATGGCTCTTAATAGTACGATTTGCGAACCATAATATCTATGGTTCTTGTCAGTATGATTTGCAAACGTTTGATTTGCTAACCATACGATGTATAGTTCTTTTTAACATATTGATTTGATATGCATAATATATATGGTTTTTATGAGTGTTTTGATTTCCTAACCAAATGATCTGTGGTTTCTGTGAAGGTATTGATTTACTAACCATATGATATACATTTTTCAATTGTTTTTAAAGGTAATTTATCTAAATAATAGCTATAAACAATCGAAACTATAACCCATGGATGCAACTATGGAGATGCAAATGTTCTATGCATAATATATCCTACTGTTTGACCTGAGGAAGCATTATTTCATTATCTTCATTTAATTTTGTTGAGAGAAGAGATTATTTTATTTTGATGAAATACTAATTCTGCAAAGAAAAATATTTTCTGGTGGGAAATTTAAACAGCAGAATCTATAGTACTTTTATTAAAGTGAAAGTTTAGAAATTTTGTTTTCTTTTTCCAGTATAAATGTTGAATGTGTTATGAATGCATGATAATAATGATATAATAATAATACAAATATTGTATTCAGTAACTTAGGCCACAAGCCCATATCACAAAACGTAAGACAAGTAAATGCAGTGTCATATGGTGCATAGAACTTAAACTAAATGTGGTGATCAACATGAATATGCATATATAATCCTATACATACTCCGTACAACATATAAAACTGTCACAACCACATAATATATCATTCATCATTATATAAATTATCGAAGATTATCAAACACAAAAAGCCAAATTGATAAAACAAGAAAGATTTCTAATAATCAATGTATCACAATGATTTGTGAGGGATACACATTTTCTACAGACAGGTATAGGTTATACACTTAAATAAAAATGTCTTCTTTCAATGGTTTTAAGATGGAAATAGATAAACAAAATTGAAACAATCTTCTGACAAATTAGCATTATTTTACATGCATAATTAGCATTACCTATTTCTCTCTCAATGCTTCTATGCCTACCTATCTCTGGAATCAGCGCAAGCGCTGATCACTTACCTTTTATTAGGAACTTCTTATAAAAAATATGATGATCCACATTTTATGTATTGTGTTTGCTCTAATGCAGTTTTTAATGTCTTAATATAGAGATGTTTATGAATTGTTAGCATCACTTTTTGCCTAATTTTTAATTCTTTATGAAAATGGAGAAAACATTTTTTCGTCTCAAACATCTTCACTTAGCCAGCCATGCCCAAATCAAAAGTGAAATGACATGTTCTTCACTTATCTAGCCCAGGTGACATGGTTGGTTTCATCTAATCTTTCCAACATTAAATAATATTTGGGTGGGTAACGAGTTATAAACATTCTTGCAATCCTCAGACAACATTAAATACATTAAAAAGTACGAAGTACGAAATGGGTATCTTCCTCATTTCCATAACACAACCGAAGTATCATTAGCTTTAGGATGCCTAAATGCTGTTTGCAAAATTTGTATTGTACTATTTCAAAATGTCTACTAATCTGATATCCCCAAATTTCTGACCCAGACCAAACGATTGGTTTAATCACAGGATCGAACATTTTAAATGCATCCATTATGCTAAACAAGCCAATTCCCTTTAGATAACTCCATATCTTTGAAGTTGCTTTATTTGCCTGACTCGCACGTTTTTACTTAACTTTTCTGCAGATCACTTTGGTGTGAAAAATAGATATTTGTTTTAAGACACACTCTCAACCGGTCATTTTTTGAAAAGCCAAACCTGTTTTGCTTGAGATAACCTCGATTTCTGAAAACAATTATTTTAGTTTCATCTTAATTGATAATCATATAAGTTTCACAGAAACGTTCAATAACATTAATTTGGTTCTCAAGGAGTTTTACTCTGACAGCTCAATTAGCATTTAGCGTAAAGTATTGCAAATGTATCATTTATATATTCTGCGATAAATAAATCTCTTTTGCATTCGAATTTCAGCTCAGTATTTAAACGATTAATTAAAAGAGAAAACATTAAATTAGTTCAAAACACAACATTGCCCCGTACCCAATGTTAATTGGAGGTAATTAGTTGAACATTTGGGTGTTCGGATGCAACTTTTTCAGGTGTCACAACAATAAAATGCTTTCCTTGTTCGAAAGCGTTTTTATAATTGACAAAAAAGCAATAAAATCTTCCTTCTCTTTAAAGGATACATTCTTAGCTAAAGCCAGAATAATAAACATATTGTCGTAAACAGAGTATTTCCTCAGTGTACATACGAGTATTCAATATATCAATAAAGACGATGTACAGAGTACCATCAAATGAGTGCTTCGGTAATTGTTAGGATCGCTTTTGTCACAACACACACACACACACACACACACACACACACATATATATATATATATATATATATATATATATATATATATATATATATATATATATATATATATATATAAAGAATACAAATTATATGGCGAATAACAACCCTCTCAAGCGTACTGGATCCACCAAGGGATCACGTCTGTCAGGGATTAATTAAAATAGATGCAATAAACTGACGACGAACAGTACGAAACTAGTAACTAACTAGCCTAAGCGCTTTCGACTCCCAATGAGTCTTTTTCAAAGGCAAATACAAAACATAGTTACGACAAACAAATAAACACAAAAACGTTGCGTTTGTAAACCTCTACATTTCTATCTTCACATGTGCTAAAACTATAAATACAACCAGCTTGTATAGACTAGTTGCGGAAACTGAAAACGTTGTATAATTCCCTAAAAGTCTACAAGCCAAAGCGACATCTATTTTTACTTTGTGTACATATGTAACGCAGATTATATCCCGGATATTTGGTTCTATACCGGTTATTCTTATAGTAAAAATTGAAGGATAAGAAGATTTAGAAAATGTTAAATTCTACTAGTGCATAGTTTTCATTTTCTAGTCTTCTTGGTTTAGACCGCTTGGTTTCAATGTTCTAAGGCGGCGTATCCAGTATGATTCCTTTTCCTTCCTGGTTTCGGAACTCCAGCTGTCGTTGTTGGCAATAGCGATAAGTATTATATCACTGAAAGTGTGGCCAGGGGAGGAGAAGTGTTCTGCGACCGGGCTTCTGTACAGCTTTTTTGTCATCCAATCAGATCTATGAAGGTTTATCCTTATGTGTAGCTTTTCAGTTTCTCCCACGTACTGAAGGCCACAGATCTTACATGTGATGAGATAAATCACATTCTCAGTTTTGCACGTTTTGTGTGGACCATGTATGTTTAGTTTTTCTTTAGTCACTGTGCTAGTGAATGTCTTGGTCTCTATGCAACATAAATAGACGAAAAAATTGACCCCTCTCTAGTGTATCTTAGTCGAACAATCACATGCTAGATTGTTGACGATATTTTCGAGTGCCCAAATAAACTAGTACCTTATCCCATTAAATATATCACCTTTCTCGTCCAATACAGACTAAGCTATACTTGCATATCAATTCATGTATCAAATCATAAGGACGAGGTTCATGGCTTTCCTCAAATGCCATGAAAAACGAAAATGTTTTTTTTTAATTCTTGAAAGTATTAGTGACACAAAAAGTGATTAAATTAAAATATTTTGTAACTATTTGTTTTAATGGAAGGCTCATTGTTGTACACGTCCTCGCTCTAAATAAATAAAGGCGATAATAACTATCCGCATATACCTGTTCTCTTCATTATTTGGAGCATTCACGTAGTTACCGTTGGCGGTTCCCTCTTCTGCTGAGCTCATCTCGAACGTCTCATTTATAACGCCTTCCCCTACTTCCTCTTTAGGAGAGAATACAATTAAAAGTGATTTTAAAAAATCCCATATTGTATTATATCCTCCAAGAAATACCAATATTATCCAAATTATAAGTACTTTCAGAATGAGAAATACTTATAAATGCTTGGAAAAATAAAACATTTCTAGAGAACGAATTATATTGTGATACTGACAAATGCTTTATTTATCTTATTGATCAAATTTTATTTCCGCACAATTTTCAGAACTAGGTCACTCAACTTACTGGCAAATACGGTCAAAAACTCAGACAACGACTTATTATGGTTTGTAATGCATAAGAAGCTAAATACCTCCAGAAATATATCACCCTAAATACCACCAGAAATATATCAACCTAAATACCTCCAGAAATATATCACCCTAAATATCTCCAGAAATATGTCACCCTAAGGATTTCCAGAGATATATCACCCAAAATATTTCCAGAAATATATCGCCCTAAATACCTTCAGAAATATATCGCCCTATATACATTCAGAAATATATCGCCCTATATATCTCCAGAAATATATCACCATAAATACCGCCATAAATATATCGCCTAATACACCTTCAGAAATATATCACCCTAAATACCGCCATAATTATATTGCCCTATATATCATAAGAAATATATCACTTAAATACCGCCAGAAATATATCAACCTAAATATCTCCAGACATATATCGCCCTATATACCTTTAGAAATATATCGACCTATATACGTTTAGAAATATATCTCCTTAAATAGATCCAGAAATATATCAACCTAAATACCGCCATAAATATATCGCCCTATATACCTTCAGAAATACATCTCCCTAAATACATCCAGAAATATATATTCCTAAATACCGCCATAAATATATCGCCATATATACCTTCAGAAAATATATCACCCTAAATACCGCCATAAAAAATCACCCTATATACCTTCAGAAATATATCCCCCTAAATACATCCAGAAATATATCTTCCTAAATACCGTCGTAAATATATCGCCCTATATACCTTCAGAAATATATCACCCTAAATATCGCCAAAAATATATCACCCTAGACATCTCCAGAATATATCGCCCTATATACCTTCAGAAACATATCTCCCTAAATACATCCAGAAATATATCTTCCTAAATACATCCAAAAATATACCACCCTAAAAATCTCCAGAAATATATCCCCCTATATACCTTCAGAAAAATATCTCCCTAAATACATCCAGAAATATATCTTCCTAAATACATCCAAAAATATACCACCCTAAATATCTCCAGAAATATATCCCTCTATATACCTTCAGAAATATATCTCCCTAAATACATCCAGAAATATATCTTCCTAAATACATCCAAAAATATGCCACCCTAAATATCTCCAGAAATATATCCCCCTATATACCTTCAGAAATATATCTCCCTAAATACATCCAGAAATATATCTTCCTAAATACATCCAAAAATATACCACTTTAAATATCTCCAGAAATATATCCCCCTATATACCTTCAGAAATATATCTCCCTAAATACATCCAGAAATATATGTTCCTAAATACATCCAAAAACATACCACCCTAAATATCTCCAGAAATATATCCCCCTATATACCTTTAGAAATATATCTCCCTAAATACATCCAGATATATATGTTCATAAATACATCCAAAAATATACCACCCTAAATATCTCCAGAAATATATCCCCTTATATACCTTCAGAAATATATCTCCCTAAATACATCCAGAAATATATGTTCCTAAATACACCCAAAAATATACCACCCTAAATATCTCCAGAAATATATCACCCTATATACCTTCAGAAATAAACGCCTTTTTACAGGCGAGATTTTATTCTAGATCATGCATAAACCTAGAATCAATCCTACGACACCATACGTGTGAACAATGTATACTAGATAGCAGTTCACTATTTAGACTCTTACTTTTTCCCATCTCATTTTGTATAGGGTACATTTTTTGCCTTATTTGACTTTATAATTGGTTCCTAATGGTGGCAGATCTATTCATGTCCGTGCCAATGTATTGACAATTAAATTTAAGTAAGCGAGAAGGTATGCTTCTGTATATCTACTTATTATTCTGAGGTTTGCTCTAACTGATAAATTTACATGAATGGAAAACAAATCACATTGGCTGTATAAGAGTTGCTACATGGGAAATCAATAGCTCAGAGGAATAAACACTCACCTTTTGCTGGATCACTGTGCGCCCCTTCTAACTCATGAACCACAGCAAATATAATAGGAATCATCATAGACGCAGTGGCAGTGTTGCTGATCCACATGGACAAAAACCACGTGGTCAGCATCAGACCAAGCATCAATCTAGGTAAAAGAGAGGAAACAAGTAAATGCAAACCAAGCTTTATAAAGTATGTGTAACTTATTCGGCATTTGTACCCTCTCCTTAGAAACATTCGTTAAGGCATGCAATATAGTTTTGCAACAAAGTGATGAAAAATCTTGGTCAAAAATAGAGGAAATGATCTGAACAAATTTGAAATTAAAAATATAATTTATGAAACAAAAGATATTTCAAATAGGAGAAAGTGGATCTGAGGTATATATGGCGTTCTGTTAACGCATTAAAAGCCGACGTTAGGGTTATGGTTGTGTTGTATATCCACGTGTACAAGGTTACGGATGTGTTGTATATCCACGTGTACAAGGTGACGGTTGTGTTGTATATCAACGTGTACAATGTTACGGTTGTGTTGTATATCCATGTGTAGAAGGTTATGGTTGTGTTGTATATCCACGTGTACAAGGTGACGGTTGTGTTGTATATCCACGTGTACAAGGTGACGGTTGTGTTGATATACAACTGCAGGTAATCCATACGAATCAAAATACTCCACACAATTGATTTGAGGAAAGTACATGGCTACCCAGTGAGTTCCTGGTAGATTACTGTCGTCTGTGTTGATGACATAAGCTTTGCGATGTGGGAGTTCATCTTTAGCACACACCACAGTATTCCAAGAAGCAGTATACGAACTGTTATTCAAAAGGTAATAAAGTTCCCAGGTATCCATTTTTCTGGTTGTTTTATTTCTCTTGCTTTTTCTTCAAAGGTGATAAGTCATCAATTCAATTCTGACATTTTGCTTGAAAAGTTCTGAGAAGTAACCGTTTCTTCGCCTGGTTTCCCAACTCTGGGCTAAGAGATCTTCGATGTGATCGATCTCTCGAGTAGTCAGTGGAGGACAGGAATGATCACGCAAGCCTTTATACCACTCATGCAACACGGTAAGATCTGCGATGAGACTCCAAGCTTCGTCCAGATACTCGTCCAATTTTTCTTCTTGACTCATCATGAGATATCCATATGAATCTTTCTTGACCAATTCCGTAATTTTATCCGCCAAATGTTTAGCAAATCAGAAGACTAAATGTTGTTCTTGTTCTGGCCATCTTGACTTCACGACCTCGTTTTCTTTGCCTTCGTCTTTGAATTCGGTTTTCACGGTATCCTCCCAATCCATCGATTCTTCCAGTTTCATAGAAGGATAAGTGTCTTCCATTGTGTCTAATAGTCTATAATAACTTCTCTCAAACTGTTGATTTATATGGTATTATCGAATTCAGCATACAGGATGACGTTCACTGTGTCTTCGAGACCTTCTGCTCGCCGAAACTGAAGTTCCACACGCAGTTGACCGGATTTTATAGGGTGGAAATGTCCCTCATCACTGCCTTGGTCTGGAGTGAAATCAAAGGCCCACAAAGCGTAACCTCAAACATAATCGTCGTACGAAATACCATGAATGGTGTTGGTTCCTAGTTGTCCAGTAGCTTCGTACAGGGACAAGACGATCTCAAGTAATTCTTCTGATCAAAGTTAGGTTCAAAGGGTCTGGTACAGAGTCTTGCCATCGCGACTGACTTCAATCTTGGACACATTGTGGAAAGGATTTTCATTGTGGGTTCCGTTGAATGCTGTATTCTTAACGATGCCAATGATTAAACGTTTGGGTAACTGTCCTTGGAACAGATGATCTTCGATCTTGGACCGGAGTCCACGAGCAATAGTGAATGTTTTCACTTCTACACCTCGTATCGGATACTTGTCAGTGGTTCTCTCAAGGAGTGACTGATATCTTTCCCTACTTTAGGTAACACTTCTACGCTTCTTGAATTTTGGTTTTGTAGTTGGCATCATATGCCATCATATAGAAAGCCGTACTGCTCCGATTGAGCCTCAGACGAATATCCACTCCGTTGAGCATATACGTCTCCTGCAACCACATATCCAAATGCAAACGATCCATCAGTTCTAAACTATGAGCTCCCCTGATTTTCTTTCGACGAGCATCAAATCCTTTATTGTCTTCATCTAGTTCGTTGAACTTTTCTGTTGTGTCAGGTTTCCATACCACGCAAGCATCCAGATAAGTGTTGTTGGCCTCTTTTCCGTACGTCAAGAGATTTTCTAGGTACGCTCAGTAAGGGTAAGTATCCATGCTACTGCTGAAGAGTTTGTTATTCAAGTACAAATCCACTTCGCTAAACAAGGAATGTGTGAGGAATTGGCGGCGTGCAAAATACACCAACCTCTTTCACTACGGTTCGTTGCTAGGGAATGACCTCCGCGGTGTAATTTACCCAGTGTGGATAGATAGAAAGAAGAATGCAGATCACTGAACAAGTATATTGAAGAAACAACACAACGAGCCCCCTTTCAATGAACAAATATAAAATTTAATCAGTTACGCCCATAAATCCACATTAACCAATAGGAATAGACTGTTTCCTAAACCTGTTCCGTAGAAGTTTTGGATTGACAAGACAACTAAACAACTAATCATGCCGTAATTAACATTACTTTGAACAATCATCTATAGCCAGCTCCCGCCCTTTGACCCATTGATTTTGGGAAAGGGTCTTATGTCATTCTCTTGAAAAGAGCATCTGACTCGGTCATGTTACTTCGGCTAGAACGAATTCCCTTTTGACGTTCAGAGATGAAATGAAAATAATCATCTAACTATCTCTAGCCCTTTCTACTTTAATTAAGTTGACTTTGATACAATTCATTTAACCACAGCTTCTAAGAGTTTTCAAAATTCGACACATCACAGAATGCATGAAATTGTTGACGGGAGCTACTTTGGTATCGGCTTCCCGATTGGTACCGTCGGGTTTTTTGCACTTTGACTTTCAGACAAAAGTAACTTCTATTCAGATCGATGTAATCTTCGGTTTGTCTTTTGATTTCAAACTCGATGGGAGCGGAATCCGTCAAAGAGGAGATGGATAAAATTCGACCCATTGGGATTCTTGCATGATCATCATAGTGGGTGGCATAGCAAACTGATCCAGTTCCGACTTGGAACAGACACAAGACTCTCGGTGCATCATTTTCTGTTGTTTTGCTTACAATTTAATAATTCAAAACGTCTAAGTCTCGAACTTTTTTTCTTTTCTTAGTCTTTCTAGCTTTGAGAGTATGAAGTCCCTTGAAAGGGTGTTTTCGTCGTCTTTTTCTACCTTGTCCTTGTTGGAACCTCAGAGAAGCAGGAATGTCTGACTCTTCAGCAAACGTGGCATTTATAGGATTTTCTCGTCAACCCAAAATATTTTTGCCTGCTTGAAGCAAAACATTTTTGCCTGCTCGTAAGAAAGATTCTTTGGGGTATTGTTTGTCAATGATGACATCGTGGAGAAACTTTTTACCGTGTGTCATCGCAGCATCTTTCAGGGCGTGCAATCCCCGTGTCACCATTGGTTTTAACATGGAAACCACTCCTCGAACGGCCGATTTGAGCATATCCCCTAAACCATGCCCTCGTTGTCGAGTAACTCCTTGGTTCACAGGACACATGACTGACAAGAAGTTTTTTAGAGTACTCTTTTTCGAAAATGGACTTTCACCGTGACTTTCGCTTGGGTAAATGGAATATTTTGTCCCAGATCTCCTTTTATAGTAATGTTGACAGTGTCAAAATATGACGTTCTGAGAGGCAAATAGTGAGGATGTACAAATTCGCGGTGAACGTGATAGGTGTTTCCACCTTCTTCGTCAGCAGCCGTGGCAGAATCCACTTTGAAAGGAATGACACGCAGTAACGGTACAGAGGTGTGACTTACTACGTTGTACTCCACTACATCGGAGTACACCAAAATCAAATTCAGTCCTTGGTTCATTACTACAGGGAAATAAAAATGTTTGGCAAAATCCAGATTGTTACCTATGGGTGGCATTTTGTTTGAATGATTCTTGATCATTTCGGGGTTTCCACCTAAAATGTAATACAATTCAGGACAAAATGTAATGGCTAAGACTTTGTCATGTGAAAATTTCACCAGGAGGCGACAAGCTATTTTGTTGTATTCAATCTTGACACATTTTTTAGTTTTCTCCAAGGCTTTTTCAAACATGACATTAAACCTTCAGCAAGGGTGTTCACCAAATGTTGACCGCTAAAATAATAACCTGAAGGAATTTTTAACATATAAGTGGTTCGATTAGTGACAGGATTCTTTATTTTCGGAAAGTCAACTTTATCACTGTGTTCATCCATGACTTGTTTCTCTTGATCGTCTTCAAGTTCTACGGACACAGTGTTTTGAGTTTCAACGATGTTTTTGATTTGTGTAGGGTGAATCATTTCTACCAAAGCCACTTCCCAATAGGCTTTGCCATCAAATGAATGGCCTGAGGTAATTTGGCCGTGTAACAGCACAAAGTGTTTCTGGGAAACACCTCCATGGAACTGTCACTGGGTAAGGTTAAGTAAAATTGGTTGTTCATAATTCCACAGTTCTAATGTCTGAGGAGTCACTGGATGTTAGAGGAGTGTCTAAAAGAGGATCGTTAGGATGAATGTTGGAACTGACGTTGGACACCAGACTCCCATTGTTGTTGTTGTTTCCGTTAGAGGAATATTTTAGGGACGGGTTGGGAAGAAGGTAACCAATGCAACTGCTGAGCAAAATGGTCCACAATTGTTTGCCTCCTTATTGTAAACTTAGATTGGCAATGGCTTCACCGATGACACAATACACCACAAGGATTTGGCAGAAAAAGACGGTTTGCGTTTTATGCACACGTTCTCCATACCACACCCACAAGGGTTGCTTTTGTAGATCTTGCAAAGAAGAACTTAAAAACGGAGCGTTCACAGTAGGAACTGAGGCTGTGTTAAAGACCATGATGGTGACTTCTTTTTATAGTCAATGATTTGAAAAGCGTCAATCCAAGAGTCAAAACTTGATGGATATCCTTTCCAATGTACTTTGACTTCTTTGACACGTCGTTTTTTCCACTTTTCGTGTTCCTCGATCGAAAATGCTTTCGATTTCGTACACGTTGTCTTCTTTTTTGGTCACACGTAACACGGGTAAGTAAAACGTTCATTTTAACCGTTCTCCGGTCATGTATTCCAATTTATAGACGGGAGGATAACGACCACGCACTCGTTCAGTGACACGAAACAATTCGGTGGTCCAGCTGGGCAAGTAACCTTTGTCGAAAGAATGTTTGGTTTTGCGAATGCGTACCCAATCTCCTGTGGCTAACAGTTTATCTTTCTTGAGACCAGTGACTGACGGAGACGTATCAAACAACGCTCGAAGACGGTCACTTCGTTGACGGGAGTCACTTCGTGAGGGGCACGTCCAATCTCCGATGGTAAGTTTGGTTGTACGATTGAACGAGGTGTGGCAAGACGTCAATGTACTTAAGAGTGTGTTGATGCGTAAAATATTTCCACATGCGTTCTTTCAAAGTGCGTTGAAAACGTTCCACGATACTGGCTTTAGTTTCGGGATTTCGCGGTGGTAAAAAATGAATGTCACGTTTCTTCAATTCTTTTTGCACAAGCTTGGTTGAAAAATTCGGTACCTTTGTCGGTTTGCCATCGAAGAGGGTGACGACCACTTTGTTTCAACACCAGTTTCAAGGCTCGCACTAATTCACTTCTCGATTTGGAAGTCAAAGGCACGACCCAAGCAAATTTGGAAAAGCCGTCAATGACACAAAACAAATATTGTAGCCACGACTGTAGGTGGCCAAATAAGAGACATCGGCTAAATCCACCTGCCATTGATGATCGATATCTTCCACTTGGGTGCGACTTCTTGAAAATTTTCCTCGAATGGGTTTGTGTAAGGTGTACCTAGCTTGTTATTGTAACCATCGTTACACTTGAGGTAAACGAACTTTTCTCAGTTTTGTTTTGGCAGCACTATACAATTTTTTAACACATCCGTAGCCAGCTGGATGAGATGGATCCTAGTAAATGCTAGCTAAGACCTCCATTTTTTTTTTTTTTTTTTTAAATAAGTGATCCAATCTTCGCTGATGTTTTTCGCTTTGGAGCGAGAGGGTTGTTTGGAAACGTTTTAACGTGTTAGATGTGCCACAGGAGTCAAAGTTAAAGGTAGTTTTGGTAATGGTGTTGGAGGTGGTGGTAGGTAATGGCTTTGGTTTTCTTGTCTTTTTTCACTTCTGGTTTCACTTCTTTCTTTTTTACTTCTGTCGAAGGAGGAGTGGACATCATCTTTTTAACCCAAGCTTTAAGTTCTTCTCGTTGAGGTGTAGGGGAAGGGGTCAACAAAGACGTTGCAATTTTACTAGGAAGTGAGCTGCTGATGGTGTTTGAAAGACTTCTCGTACCTCTTCTTCAGGTATCCGTGGGGTTGCTTCTGTCTTAACCTCTGAGGTTAGTGGTGGTGATGGACTTTTAATCAAGGCTTTCAAATCTTTCAAAGAAGGTACAGCTGTTTCGTCTAAATCTTTTTGGTGAAAGAGTTACAGTCGTTGCAACAATTGACCGTACCGTTGAGATTTTTCCGTTTCGGACAAATCGCTACGATCCATCAACAATTGCAATTCGTGTAGCAACTGGGACATTTCGGTCAAATGAGGATTGGGAGGTAATTGTGGGGCCCGTTGTTCTTGCAAACGATGGTATTCCATCCATCGTTTGTAAGGGACTAAAGTCAGTTTTCGTCCTTTCATTAGATTTCAAATTTCACATCTAAGATCTTTTGACTTCAGTGTCCTCCTTTTATCTTCTTGGTTTTTATGTTGGAATTAGAGCAGTATAATATGTGCCGCGGCAGTCAAAAAAGGTTTCATTACATTGGTAATAAGTCCTAACCCATGTAAAAATCCTCCACGTTGCACCAACATCTTTTTCTTTTGACGAATAGGGATTTTCTTTTGGACCATTTGGCGAAGAACGTGTCGATGTTTGGCTAAGCATTTTTTCTGATGTGGAGACAAAGGTATCGTGCCTTTCACAACATTCAGACAGCATTCGCATATGGTATCGATGACGTCCTTGGAAGCAGTTTGAATGAGTTTTTTTTTCGCATGGGTGGAGGAGCTTTGGACAGGACAGGCAACATGTCCCAATGTTTGACTAAACGAAGAGGTAGTCCTTTCCTTTTCTTTCCTTTAAGGGTAGAGAAAGAATGTGTTTTCTTGGGTGACATCTGTGCTTGTTCATTGGCAACGTGACACACCAAAAATACACTAAAGTTGATGACTTGTCACACGACCTTTTATCTTATTTTTTGGTGTGCTTGCCTTCATCCGTTCGACAAATTTTTCGCCTATATTTTCAAATTCAAGAAAAGGACCAAAGAAGAAACCTCCCTTTGGTGGCTTTCTCTTTTCTTGGAACGTCTGTGTCTTTTCAGAGAATGTCGCCGATATTGGACTAAGCGTTTCTTAAGATGACGTGACTGGTGTTTTCCTTTTCCTTTTTGCACAGAAGAACGACGATGGCGACGGTGTACACGTCTTTGTGGTGCCATCTTAAGGTGATTATCAGCACAAAAACACTGATAAAATCGACCTCAGGTCTTTTTATACTGGAATGCGTCGCCACTGATCTCTATTGGACTTTTATTTTGGGGGCAGGTACTTTGTGAGCTGCAGCCACTGCTGCTAAAGAGGAAGAGGGAGAAAACATTTTGGGAGACGCTCTCTTGTAGTTTGAAACTGTCTTCGATGGACTTTTCTTTTTCGTTTTCTGAAGTGATGACTTGGTTTAGGTACCGTGGCTCTTTTTCTTTTTCTGAAGTGTTGACTTGGTTTTGCTACTGTGGCTCTTTTTCTTTTCTGGATACTTGGGAGGTGGCTTGTTTATTGAGGACAAGTTTGGGTTCATTGGGATCCCATTTTCAGAGAGAACGAATGATGACACCTCCTAGTGAACCACTACCTCCAGGTTTCAAAATGATTTGCTTTTTGGTTTGAGTGTCAATGCGATGATGGGCTAGTTGCGTCAAGGCTACTTTGTTTCTGTCAAAACAACGTCTAGTTTGATGTGAAATCTGAATGATACCTTGCAGTAATTGACGTGCTGTCACCGAAAACCATCGTAAGACTTCTTTGAGACTGGCTTCTAAGACACTAGCACGTATTTGTGGATTTTTCTCGCGACTAATGCCATACAAGGCACGAAACAATTTAACGGGAAGATGAGACTGAGGGGACGTCATGTTGACGATGTGTGAGACAGAATCCAAGTAACCAAAGTTTTAATACATTTTTTTCTTTTGGTGGTCATGGTTAAGTCGACGACGGAGATGTGTACACGACAGATCCTCCGTCTTGACACCAGTGGTGAAACAGATGGGTACGAAATCGCAAATAATCGGGGGTAGTGGGTTTCAAATCCACGAGTAAATAGGCGTGTGGAGTTTGAGTGGCATCTTCGTATGCATGAGTTAGCCAAGGTGTTCCTAACTGTTTGGCTAAGATTTGCACTTGCGATTTATCTCTAGGACTTTTAAACAAGACCACGTAATGAGCATTGAGACTGATAGTACGATGAGCTTTACTTTGTTGAAACAAATTTTGAGTAATGTAAATGACACTGGCATTACGATGATGCCCTTTGCGTGTAAACCACAGTTTAATTTCCTCTTCGTCTTCTCCTAACATGTCATCAAAAATAACCAAATGGGTTTGACTGGGGTCAGACACGATACCGTCGTCTTCGACCGGAATGCCTTCCACAAACACAATGGATTCACCTTGACTTTCTCGTAGAAGGCTGTACGCGGATTGCCACTTTCTGTAACACCACACGATACGTTGAGGTGGACGATCGATCAAATGATATTTATGTTCGATCAAACGTTTGACAGATTCGGTTTTGCCTGAACCGCTAGGTCCAGCAATAAGCATGTTAAAAGGATGTCGAAGATACAAGGCATCTAGTCACTAGCACGGTCTAAATGTTCGTCAATGACTTTGAAAGTGGAGGAAGAGGGAGCAGAGACAGTAGAGGTAGTCATTGTAGTGTCAGGACTGTCACCTTTCTTGTAACACGAAGACAAACAAGACGAGAGTTTTTATACTCTTTCTGGACACATTTATTCAAACTTTAAAATGAAATAACACGAAAGAGATAAATACATAATAGCTAAATGGTTAAGTACATAAGTTAAGACACATCAACACAACTATCGTGGAATATAAACAAGTTTTTACTTTACAAAATTTTTGTCATCCAAATGTAATGTCCTAGGGACAGTATGTAATGTTCTAAACGTTTTGTATATGATTTGGTACTGTCACACAAAGGTTCTCCTGGAATGGTCTTCGGAAAGGTCAAGGACTGTCCTGTCCTGAAGAGAATGGTTTTCCTCCGTAACAGACTGTACTTCTTCTTCTTCTGGTATTGTAACTAACACAGAATTAAAAGTGACTTTTTCACGGAACGTTTTAATGTTTCAGGATTACAAATCTCGGGCATAGTTAGCCACTTCTTAGTCCAAGTCTCAAAGCCCCCACTTTTCCAGTCACGTACATCTGTCCAGTGAGAGTGTAAGTCACAAGCTACACACACATCCTCATACACCTCTTCGGTACCTAAAAGTTGACGAATCTTGTTTTCCCATAAAGGTCGAGAAGTATCCAGACGAAAGCGCAAAGCTTTCAGGAGAATGAGTTTCTCGTCAGCATTTAAAGGAATCACTTTCATACTTTTTTGGCGTGGTACGTACTGTTCGTAAAGTGTCCACAAATCATCGGACGGTGAAAGAAATCCCAGAAATCAAGTCACTAAGACACACACGACACGTCGTCCCCAATTGAATGGACACAGTTCTCGTAAAAGGCAATGGTAATCCTCCACTGTTTGAATATGGTCATGGATCTCCTTCCAAGGAATCTGTTGTATCACCAATGATAAAGGTTTTGGCATGGTAGAACGTTTTCATAGTCTCTTTTTTCGACAGCTATAACCGTATTTTCTGCACAAACATAGTCGTATTATTCCGTTCTCGAATCCAAATTTTTTAGTCATTAACTGACACATGACCAGTCAATCAGAAGTTTCCTCTTCCACTAAGTATACATTCTGTATAAGATTGTTGTAACTCTCTAACTCATCTTCTGGAATTCGATTCAGTAAGTGTAACTGGTAGTAAATATAACCTCTACTAACATCACACTTTTCTCCCACTTGTTGTTGATCAATGTCTGACCACTTGAACACTTTCTTCAGAATCAAACCTCTTATAGCATTGAGGTACCAGTGGTTCAAACATCGGTGATGTAACGGATGCAATGTTTTTTTTGCGTTTGACTTGTATTTTGACCAACTCTCGATAAATGCGTTCTCTCAATTCCACAGGTAAACCACGAATATCTCTTGTAAAGAATCCAAAACCATGTATTAAACACTTCTCTTAGAGCGAAAGTAATGAACGTAGTGAGTTATTTCATCCCACTGCCATTCAGGATAACGGTCAAGAATGTTAATAAAATCTTCCATTTTAAATGGTCTAAAGAGAAAACAAAGAATGAACACAACCTTGATCCTGTGACATCGAACTTGTTGCTTGACTTCTTTCACTTTCCTACTGTGAAATTCTCGACACAAAAGTTATACAGTCACCAATTGAGATTTGGCTCTAGCAAGACTCTGCCAAATGTCCTTGTAGATCTTCTCTTGCAATTCGAGTGGCAATGTTTGAAGATTAATGTTGATGTCGGCTTTAAATACTTGTCTATGGGTGGTCCGATCTTGGACTCCTAACCATGTTGCTACTTTCTTACTTGACATGGTAGAATTTGAATAAAGGACGAGGTCCCACTAAAGGTACGTAATGACAATCTGGAGACCAACGAACATGTTCCAGGTAAACGGAATCTTTCTGTTCCCACTCGTGAAGTGACAACTAAAGCACTTGAATTTATCCCCTTCACACAAGTAGAAAAATCAAGCTCTGGCTAAATCTTCGGGGGTAGGTCCTCCCAGATATTTTGGCCTTTTACCTCGAAAGGTTTGGATCCGACTTTCATAATCAGAGAATTCTGGCAGACGCACAGGAAACGAATATTCGTATTGTCCAGATTCACTTTGATGAGGGTAAGGTGAGATATGCAAAATTTGCTCAGTTTTACGTGACATCCGTAGGGTGGTAGCCGAAGCTTTAATTTGAAAAGGTGTACGATAATGAAAAGTGGGATCGCATTCGCATCCGTCAGGTTTGACACGTATACCATCATTATCACTCGTTTCCATGATAGGTTTGGTCGTCTTTGCAAAGTTCCCATGACGATAATGTGGTACTGAATCGCTGAGGTCATAGCTTAAAGCATCTACGTCATCGCAAGGAACAGCATCGCACTCAAGTTTACTATTGCTGGATATTTGATGTGTAAAAGGATTCATCTTTTTTCTCTTGGTCTTGGTAGTCGAAATGAACTATTGGTTTTGAACGTTGTCTCTTTTTATATGCTGACCGATATCAGCGTGTCCGTACGGTAAAGTAAAGTGGTTAGGAAGTCGTACTCGCTTCTGGTACACGATTTGATAGACTTTTTCCTAAGGTTGACTGACGTTTTGATGTGAGGGTAAACGCACAATCTTGTTAGGTTGGTAAGTGGTCACTTTAAAGTTTCCATCCATCCTGAGCAGACTGCAAGGCTTCTTTGAGTACACCAAAGTTCACCACTTGATTGTTGCGATAATTGAGAGTCAATCTTTCACTTTACACTCCGTGTGCACTTCTCCTTGTTGGTTACGGTATCCGTAACCGTACTTTTTGGGACCGCCACTGGCAAAACTTAGAATCTTGTCCTCGGGATGCTCGTCCGTCCAGGCTCCTAAACGGTCTCCTTCGATTTTAGGTTGCTCTTGACCCAAACGACTAATGTAGATGCAACTGTCCGTGTCAAAATACAACACACGATCTCCTAACAGTTCTAAAGCTTCGTACAGTTTTAAGCGAGCATGAGCTGTCACGTAAGCCGCAATGATGACATTTCCAAATTCGTTGGCTTCTACAAAGTCCAGTTCTTCTTCGTAATTAACTAAGAGCAAGTCCTCACGAACGACGTCCACGTGTTTTATGAATTTGGTTTTGTCGTGAATCATCTGGAAGTAACGAAAAAGTTGTGACAAATACTCCGTTTTGGGTAAACACGGACGTTGTGCCATTTTGCCCCACAAACAATTTAACATCACTTTGGCAAACGATCGCCTTCCTTCGTTTTTTCCACGTGGTCTAAAGTGATGCCTTCCTGTTCCCAGTATTTCTCTTTGAATTTCTTTTGACTTTCGGGAGTGCGACACCAGGATAGATAGCCACTGGCTTCTTGCTTCAGTTTCAAAAAAGCATTTACGTAGTCTGAGAAAATGCCTTTTTGAGTCTCGTCACCCTTGTGGTACTTTTCTGTCTTGGGAAAGTGGTAAATTTCGTACACTTCTAACAGTCGGTATCCCAGATCCAGAGCTTTAAACAATTCTACACTAACCCACGTTCCCGTCCTGTGTGTGCTGACAAGGGTGGTTTTGGTTGCACGTTCCAGCATAAGTGCGACACAAAGGAAACATCAGTTTTCCTTGGCAATGATGGGGTAACACGGGATGGTACGAATTCGTGGGAGGCAAGACTTTGCACTTGATCAATCCTTCGTATTGTCGAATATTGTCCACGTCAATGTGTTCGGTCAGCAATTGTGGGTGACCTACGGGAAAGTGACAATACTTGCACACGTATGGGTACAGAGAACACACGTCCAAGTATTTGATTTCTTCTCCTTTCTCCTCGTCGGCTTGGTACAGCAAACAGGTGGCATTCGTCCGTCCTCCGTACAAACTGTCCCTTGGGTTTAGAGGTTCCGCTTGTAACTTTCCACGATACACTTAAACTCGGGATCGGTTTTCAATCGCTGGTCGTATTCGTGTTCCCACATTTCTATCACTTGATATCCTTGCTCTTCAAACTATAAGCGACGTTGACAAGTGGCCTGGTACAAGTCTTCCATGGTTTGTTGTAGTGCTCCGTTGAGGATAACAGATAGGACATCCATGAAATAAGCAACCGTTAAACTCGTACACGATCTGAGGGTTTTCTAAGTTCCAACCATCTACTGAATACCTTCCAATGGTCTTTTTACCTCCTCCGTTGCGGGCATGTTGAATCCATTTGTCTTCCTTGTCACACAAGTAATGTAACCAGCGTAGTGCTTTAATCGATTATTGACGTTGGACAGAATGGGTCGATTGAGGGGTGATAACAGCTAGGGTGTTTTCGGGCATGAATCGTTGACGGTACACTAGGAGCACCCTTTAGCAAGGGTACAGGCTTCTTTCAAAGGATCGATCTCTCCGTGCTCCATGAATAATTCTCGAAATTTGCCACAGCAACGCTGTAAAATGTCCACGTCGGAACGACAATATTTTAACATTTCTTCCTGAAAGTCGAAAGGGTCCGAAGCGTGACTCTGATACCATTCGTAGAAAGCTTCTCGTTGTTCGGTACGCATGTTGTTGGGTCATAGTAGTGAACTTCAGGCAAATGGGATAGAACATCATGTTGATTGGCTTCGGTATTGAAAAAGTGAGGAAAATAGCCTTTGACTATTTCTGTCATGCCAAACGTTTTAGGCATGCGACTCAAAGGCATGGCCAAATAACTCATTGAATCTTTAAACTGCACTTGTCCCACTTGCATGGAAATGATTTTGGCTCCGTTCAAAGTCACTTTAGGACGTTCGGTACTTTGTTCCGTATAGTATCTCAACAAAAACTGTCCATCGTATCCCGAGAAATTGTGAGCCAATACTGTGGCATAACGATGACAATCTCCGTAACGTTCGATATCTTCTTGGCTCCACGTTTCGTCGATAGGGTCTAAGACCCATTGGGCAAAATCGATCAATGTGTTCGGCTCCCGAAAGATTTTTTCACGTCCACCAGGAATCTTGCTACAGTGAGGGCAATGAGTCAATATAGGCTCTTGGATGCATTTTTCGCACGCTCGATGAGCCACGCAGAAATTAGGGATGTGAATAACAGTTTCTTGCATGCATTCGAAATCGAAAGAGATGAAATTACTGGTCTTCTTCTCGTCACTATCTTCTTATTTGTCTTCATGTTTATAGAATGGTAGTTTCGAATGCAGCATTGGTGTGCCAAGTCCACGATTTCGTGACAAATGTGACACGTTTTCTTTCCTGAACATGCATGTGCCTTGGCAATGTTGGTATGCATGCCTTGTGCACAAGTGTGACACATTTTCAGGAGTTGACAAGCACGTTTCTGCTGTGAACCCTGTGTCTTGAAATGTTTTTGGTAACAGGCAGGACTGACGGACGTGCGCTGACAAGCAGAGCAATGCGTTCGTTCTTGTCCTTCGTCCAAACAGGGTTTAGAGGCTAAACATCCCTCACATTTGGATCCGCAATGCTTATGTTTTTCTCGATTGTTATAGCCGTAGTCACATTTCTCACAGTAATAACCGTAGGACAGAAATGCAGTGATACTGGTAATGGCATCAAAATGTTCATCGTGATGATAGATGTGAATATTTTCCGTCTTTGAAATCTTTGCCTCGAAAAACACAGAGTCCGCGCATTTCTTGAAGGTGCACTTTCAAGGTGTAACGTGGAGCCAAGACGTCTTGAAACGATTGCATTTCAGGAATGCCACAGAGTGTGTCTTTAGGTAGTCCCGCTTGCTGTAACAGGAGTTCTGCCTGTCTTTGTTGTTTGACTCGGTCCGATCGTTGAATAGTTTTCCAGGCTCTTTTCCATTCTGGCGTGTTATTCTTGTCGGCATACATTCGTCCCACTACGATGGCACGGGCTAAACACATTTTGTCTTGAGGGTTGTTAATTTGGACGATACTCGTTTTGGTGCTGCGAAGGTTGTCTAGCAAGAAAACCTTTTTGCCATGTCCCGTTCCTTGGGGAAGAGAAACGAGTGTCATGAACAGTATCGCTTTTCCGTCGGTAATGTGAAACTTGTCGTTGGATTGCTGCACGTGTTGAATCTTGTCGATGATTTTGGAAGGTGTCAATTCTGATGGACTGCTAAACTCGATCCATACGGGAGACTTCAAATTGTCGTGATGAATGGAAAGTCTCAAGCGATCGTCTTCTTTGGCTTGACATTGCTGTTTCAGATTCGTTAACAAAGAATCCCACACATCGGTGATGAACTCTTCTGCTTTCTCCAGTGGTACGTCGGACTTGAAATCTTTAAACTTCACGGTGTACGTGTGGGCTGTAGTTCTAAATTTTCTAGAGGATCGTTTGTCCGTCTCTCGAATGTGATAGTAATTTTTAGGGTTTACTGTTGGTACTTTATTTTGTTTTGGTGTAGACTACCTGGGTTTAGATTCTGGTTCATTCATTTCATCTTCAAAATCACTGGTATAAATTTTAGCCAGGGCTTCAGCTACTATGCGAGGCGATAAATTACGTTTCTGTCTTACTTTCTTTTTTCTCTCTCACTGAAATCGTACGATCGTTTCATCTTGATTGCAAAAAGTGAAATGGCTACATTTGAAATGCCAATGGTCCTATATATTCATGTCAAATCAGTACATATATATAAGGGCTAGTGCCGTCCCTCTCAGTATTCAGTTTGCTCTCAAGCTGATTAGCACTATGGAAGAACCCACACAGATGGAAATTCTGATTAGAGCTTTGCGAGGTGTCATACGAAAGTTTCCTTCAGACAATCCGACGGACTCTTTTCTATTTCCTCATGTCTAGATAAAAGACAAGATACCTGCTATATCTGTAAGAATAAAGGGCATTGGGCTACAGAATGTCCAGACAGTCAAAAAACCAGTGTCACAAGAGACAAAAGTAGAGATGCCAGTTATCATTGTCAAGAGAGAGGACATTGGTCTTAAGGGTGCCCTAAAAAAACAACAGGAGCAGGAGAAGGAGAGGAAGAGAGGAAAAGGAAGAACCCGAGACAGGAAGAGAAGAAGGAAACTGTGAAAGTGAAGAAATTCAGAGAGTGAACAAAACACAGACACAGAAGAAGTCTATGAACTTTTTTTTAAAACAAGTGTTGCGTTCTGTTGTGAATTGAATTGTAAAGAATTGTACCAGAATAGACCAGATTGAAAAAACGTAAGTATCTCCTGGTTTTAATTTTAGAATATAAGTCTACATTCACGCACTATCACACACACACACACACATATACATAAATGCATATATATATGCATACTAAAGGGTGATACAAGGGATTTTAAGTTTTCATTGATTTTTTTTTGGCAAAATGAATAGTATTTCTTTTCGAAAGTAATGAGTGATCTTTTGAGAACACACTCAAGAACGAGAAGCAATTCGCTTTAATTTCTTTATGCCTTTGCCAAGGCCAAGGCCATTTTGTGGACTTGCTCTTGTCAGTGATTGAGTAGAAATTACTAATGGTGGTATCTCTGGTGTAGTCACAATGTTAGTTGCTTGGCTCGGGAAGGTCGTTTTCCCTTCGGGCGTAATAAAGAAGTCTGATACATTTCTTTCAGATTTCTTAACTCCGCTAAAATATCCAAAAGTATCGTGACGTTTGACTTTCACTGTTTTCCTTCTCTACTTGCTTCTTCTTCTTCTTCTTCTTTCTTCTTCTTTTCTACTTCTTCTTTCTTCTTCTTGTCGTTTCCTTGTCGTTTCCTTCTGCCTCTTTTTCTTCTCGCTGTTGCTATTCAAGCAGAAATGATTCTTCTGCTTTTTTATGTTACTGTAAAAATTTCTCTAATTCTTCTTTTTGTCTTTGTTTAAAATCGTTGATGCGTGGTAAAGAAGGAGAAATTGGTGAAGGTACTGGTGCCGGTACAAATTCTTGCGAAGAGAGAAAATCAACTAAATTCCAGTTGAAATCATCCTCTTCGGTCAGTGACACTGTGTTCACTTTAATAGCTGTTGCTATACCATTTCTTTTCGTCACCGCAGCTGGTGCACCCAAAGTCATTGTCTGCTTAAGTTCCGTCATGTTTGACCCAACATTGTTGCATCAATTCACTGTGCACAAACGCTAGTGAACGTATATATGAATTGTGACGTCACAGGGAGCTGTCTTCGATTGAAGACAGGCTCCGCGAAGTGACCGAATTTTGTAACGCGTATTGGGATTGGACAACCATTTCAATCGTTTCGATCCAGTCTTTCCCTATAAATACACGCAGTTCACTTCAGTCCCTTTACCTGTTCTCAACACACACAAAGAAGATGTTGATCGATGTTAAATCCTCTACTTGGGTATCGTCTTTGTTTTTCGATTCGGAATTACCGTGTATGCGAAAAAAAATAGACTGTTATCCAGATTAATGGTGCCACTGTTTGGAAAAGAAGATGTTTTGTGGAAAGACAAGGCTGTTTGAAGCGGACTCTCATCTTCAAACAAGAAGTGAGATGCAGTTTAATACAAGCTTTGAGAAAGAAAAGAGCAATGCGATGTCCTGTATGTTAACGGCATGATGTTAACATCATAAACAACGACCCTTTTCAGGGACACTTTTCATACCTCGAAAAGATTATACGTTTCAATAACAAATTGCCTGTATAAGTTATAAAACATACATTTCACTACATTCACTAACACGACGAACGCTGATGACGTCACGAATTGCTTACACTGTTGACAAGTGACAAGTTCAGTACTCGTGATGTCATGTCACCTGGGACCATTTCTCTTGACGCTATACAGACCCAAGATGTGCTAATACAAAATTCCCATTGACGCTATAAAGGCACGGCTGTGCCATTTCGCGCCAAAATTCTTGTCGCCAAAGTCCGGAGCCATATTTTAATGATAACTCCCATTGTCGCTAAGTACCCCCATACACTATTCTCAGAAAAGTAACTAAATAGATCGTTATACAAGAGTTGTATTTTTGCTTTAGAAAAAGATAATAAAGATTTTTATGCTAAGCAATGGCTCTGCTGATAACTGAGAACTACATTGGCTTAAATAATAGTGGCCGTGTTTGCGCCATCCCCCACGCTCTAACCTCGTCCGTATTTGTCACGTCAACTAACAATTTGAAAGTTTATCGCACATCAAATAAAGGACGAAATTTTATATTTCAGATAACTATTCCCTTAATAAATGCTTGTTTTGGGACGCATGAGTTTACAATCATGGGCCCGCAATGTTCCTCGTGCGAGGACAAAGCCATAATGAAGGGGGTCTTTGACATATATCAGTAACCTAAATCTAAATCAATAATCATCATACTACTTGCTAGTTATTGCTCGCCAAACAGCAAATTAGTTAAATGTCGTTATTGATTGGAATAACGAAAATTGTATATAAATATAATAATAATATTATAGTTCGTTTTCTGTCGCTTTTATAGGAGTAGTGGGTATGTGGAAAAATTCAGGTTTTTGGACATAAAGCACCAATAAAAATATAATAAAATTCTTACTTCCACTTCTCTTTCTACTGTTAATTCCATAGCAACAACTACTATTACAACTATTATTAATACTGCTTTTATTACTAATACTATTACCACAACTAATAGTAGTAGGTCTGCTGTTACTACACCCACTACTGCTATCACAGCTGTTGTTACGACTGATGTTACTACTACTACACTAATTTACAACTACAACTAGGCCTCGATTGGCGCTCAGCATTGGGGAAGAGGTTAGTGTTAGGATTGGTCGACCTGGTGTCAGGATAATGTGACTAGGTGGAACATGATGCTGTATGTCTGCGGCATGATGCCTGTGCTTAAATCACTATAAGTTGAGACACTGCTGACATCATGGCAATAACGACTGAACAATTGTTAAAGCTTAATGAGCTTTATTTTAGATCCTGACCAAAATGGAATGAATATAAGGTACACTTTGTTGACAGTCAATAAAAGCATAAGTAACAACTTACATGGGTTATTCACATAATATGGGCTCAACTCATATACAGATTTTTTTTAGAAACAGTTAATATTAATGTTCGTGAGTATTCATAACGACTAAATGCAGTTTTACTTTCTTTCTTAGATTCATTGGGGGAGGGAGACGGAAAGAGCTTTTATTTGAGCCATGAAAGCATAATTTGAAAACATTTGGAATGAAAAAAACTAATTTTATTTTTGCTCCCATATCATTTTCTCCACATAGAGGTCTATTGAAGCTAAGTTTTCTTTCAAAAGCTGGCGAACACTCTAATCACTTTATAGATATGGGAAAAACAGATAACCTTGCACTTGAAAGTGTGTGTTTGATAAATATACTTTGAAGCCTTAACGTCTTGGTCAGTTGTAACATTCAGTGCACTTTGTACCTTGCATGAGAGAGTGATTGGGTTACATTCGCACACACACACACACACACACACACACACACACACAAACACACACACACATACACACAGTCATGTATTTCTGTACTTAAAAATATAAGTAAATATAGAAATTCATCTTTTCATTAAGATAAAAAAATAGATAAGTATATAACGCGATATTATCGTAGATATATAAACGCTCTCCAATCTTGAAAATATTTCAGTTCGTATAAATACAAATCAGACCACCTTTGTTGCTTCTATTCAGTTCCTCTCTGTGGACATAACAGTATGTTTGTTGGTTATGGATTTGACTATATTAGGTCACGATTATGTACATGTTTTATTAACTGTTCAAAAGCACAACTATTTACTTCAGACGATGATAGGAATATTATAAACCAATGACTGTCCTGGGATGTGGGAATGTAGCGACATGTTCACAAAAATATATATTTTTTTGTGTGTTGTTTAATAAATAAACATTCAAATTAAAGTTTAGGACCTGAAATTGTTGTGTCAATAGAATGTTGTACTTGAAGGTTGATGCTATATACTTCACAATTTCTAAACAGTAAATAGTCTCCGTATTCAATTGACGGCTTAGCGTTTTGAAAGGGTGAAATATAGCAGCAAAGAATTAAATTGTTCATGAATAATGTGGATGTGCTTTGAATTTAGTATGTATTTAGATTGCGATATTTAGCATGGCAGGTTTATTTATGTAAAAGGACCTGTATTTTATTGAGATAATTAGCACAACAAGCTCAATTTTGTAAATGGAACTGCAAATTTGAAATATGCGGAGATTGACTATTCACAAACAAACAAAAAAAAAAAAAACCTACGTTCATATCAGTTACATAACGCATTTGTCTGTTCTTTCTCCTGAAGTATTAGGTAAACTCTCTTCTTAGGCTAAATCAGACCTTCCAAGAAGCTTTATTTAAGGTAAGTGCATAAAAAATATAGCACGTAAGTAATCGAGTAAACCAGGTGGCACGTCAAGAAGTTTTTTTTTTTGTGTGTGGCACGCGAAAGGCTGCCAACAATCTAGATTTTTGTAATTTAATCCGGAAAAAAGTGGTACGCTTTGTAATATGTGTAATGCCGACCACTGTAGTAAATATTTGTTAGTTGTGGAGTCCTTTTAATGGTTGCGTTCGTGCAAAATTATTTAAATATAAAAATTGTTACTTTAATATACACTAGTAATGAAGCTTGTAAAGTTAAATGCCCGTAGAAACTGTTTCCATCGCAACTCGATTCTGCTAAATTTTACGTCTGGTTAATTTCCTGAACTCAGTTTGGGGTCAAACAGTAACAAAAATGATAGCAGAATTACTCGTGCTTTTCAAAATCGTTGTCACACGAGTTGTATTTGGGATACTGATTCTTTCAAAAGTGTCATAATAGCAGATAGTTGCAATGATTATCAAAGAAAGTGTTAAGCATGCTCTCACAAAACAAAATAACAATATAACATAAAAGAAACTCCTGGAAATTATTTGGTTTTTTTTTTAATGGTGGTGAAAAGTGGACAGCTATTGAGATATTCCACACTATTGAAATATAATCAGACAGCACAGTTACCTAACACTCGTATAGGATATATTGCTAAGTACCAAGTATGAAAGTGTTGGTGTTGAATGTTGGGTGGGATAATGTAGGAAAGAATACCCTTTTTTAACTTACGTTTAGGTGTTGTATATTAATATCTAAATACTTACCAGAAATATATCATGCAGGTGTGAAGACATATATAAAAAGCAACAAAGCAAATCTGATCTTTATTACCGTTTGAAGGTTTAAACCGCTTCAACAATCTGATTGACAACATGTGGTTGCAAGGTGTTACCAGTAATTGTATATATTATGCGACAAAGTTTCGATTGCATTGTTTCATGATAGCACTATATCCTATATTAGTAGAAGAGAAAAAAGTGTTTAGGGGTTCTATTTCACTGCATGAACAAAGTATTGTTTTAAATGACATGGTTTGCAAAATGATTGTGGTTTAATTAATTACAACTTGGTCCATATATTGAATGTATAATTTGTGTTAATCATTGGCCATAAGAATTAATAGCAATAGACCTTTTCTACATTCATACTTAAATGTGATTTACAAGAGTATAACGGTATACATAATGACATGGATCTCTCGAATATAAGTCATGAAGAAGTATGTATTCAAAGGTCAGGTTAGCTAAAACATAAAAAACCGGCATTGAATTCATAACACTTTAAAATTACATCATCCATTCTCAAGACTTAATCACTGTAATTTTTTTTACGCTAAAGCATCGGTCTTTAATATTTGCATATATATATATGTTAATAAATAATAACTAGATTATACAATTTTCATGTAAGTATACATAATAGTTTGTGAGATAGTTCATGTCTATACATTTTGAAAATCAATTGTCTTTAAATGAAGCTGTAATAATTTCAAGCAATATGTTCAACTTTAGAGAAGGTTTAAAGTGGAAAAATATATTTTGTATCTGGAGTTTGAATGAATATGATGACGGTCTAAGCCAGTTAGAACTGTAAGTCTAAGCTGTGAAGCATTATCCGTTTTTGTTTCATGGGATTATCAGTTCCTTTCGTTCCGTACACACATACAGATTGTCTCCAAATATGTAAATAGTATTAATTAGTATTGTCTACATTGAGGGATATTTATTAACTGATTGCAAGGTTTGCTCAGGAAGGGAAAAGACGCAGTCTGCCTTACATCTTTGATAATGCAGTTTGAAGCCCTTCCCACCATGGCCTCCAAATAGAGTGAATCACTGGAACGAAGACTTACAAAAAATGTACTAACAGCTGCCTCACTTGACGCTCAGCATTAAGAAGTTAGGACTTCGGCCTTGTGTCAGGATAATTTGCCTGGGTGGGACATCATGTTACATGTCTGCGGCATGATGCTCCAGTGCTAGACATCACTATAAACTGCCACACTGCAGACATCGTAGCGATATGACTGAAAAATTGTTAAAAGCTACATTAATAATCATAAATAGCACACCATCACCCGACCGTTTCCTAGGGTAAGCTGTTGGCGTGGTTAGATGGCTACAATGCACTGAAAATGCTTACAATGCAGAAGTGTTTCAACTCTAATTCCCCAACCCTAGGTTCCATCCCAAAGACCCTTTACTACTATTATATATGGAAGATTTTAGCTTCGCGCTTTTTTTTCTCCATTCGCTTTTTTACATTTTTCCAACTTCACCGTCTGTTGGCAACATATAACCCACTTATATGCTAAGGTGCACGTAAAATTCTATTATACGTATTTATACCGTCGTTAAACATGTTTAGCACATATCATCCTCGACTTAACTTTTCTGCAGATCACTTTGGTGTGAAAAATAGATATTTGTTTTAAGACACACTCTCAACCGGTCATTTTTTGAAAAGCCAAACCTGTTTTGCTTGAGATAACCTCGATTTCTGAAAACAATTATTTTAGTTTCATCTTAATTGATAATCATATAAGTTTCACAGAAACGTTCAATAACATTAATTTGGTTCTCAAGGAGTTTTACTCTGACAGCTCAATTAGCATTTAGCGTAAAGTATTGCAAATGTATCATTTATATATTCTGCGATAAATAAATCTCTTTTGCATTCGAATTTCAGCTCAGTATTTAAACGATTAATTAAAAGAGAAAACATTAAATTAGTTCAAAACACAACATTGCCCCGTACCCAATGTTAATTGGAGGTAATTAGTTGAACATTTGGGTGTTCGGATGCAACTTTTTCAGGTGTCACAACAATAAAATGCTTTCCTTGTTCGAAAGCGTTTTTATAATTGACAAAAAAGCAATAAAATCTTCCTTCTCTTTAAAGGATACATTCTTAGCTAAAGCCAGAATAATAAACATATTGTCGTAAACAGAGTATTTCCTCAGTGTACATACGAGTATTCAATATATCAATAAAGACGATGTACAGAGTACCATCAAATGAGTGCTTCGGTAATTGTTAGGATCGCTTTTGTCACAACACACACACACACACACACACACACACACATATATATATATATATATATATATATATATATATATATATATATATATATATATATATATATATATATATAAAGAATACAAATTATATGGCGAATAACAACCCTCTCAAGCGTACTGGATCCACCAAGGGATCACGTCTGTCAGGGATTAATTAAAATAGATGCAATAAACTGACGACGAACAGTACGAAACTAGTAACTAACTAGCCTAAGCGCTTTCGACTCCCAATGAGTCTTTTTCAAAGGCAAATACAAAACATAGTTACGACAAACAAATAAACACAAAAACGTTGCGTTTGTAAACCTCTACATTTCTATCTTCACATGTGCTAAAACTATAAATACAACCAGCTTGTATAGACTAGTTGCGGAAACTGAAAACGTTGTATAATTCCCTAAAAGTCTACAAGCCAAAGCGACATCTATTTTTACTTTGTGTACATATGTAACGCAGATTATATCCCGGATATTTGGTTCTATACCGGTTATTCTTATAGTAAAAATTGAAGGATAAGAAGATTTAGAAAATGTTAAATTCTACTAGTGCATAGTTTTCATTTTCTAGTCTTCTTGGTTTAGACCGCTTGGTTTCAATGTTCTAAGGCGGCGTATCCAGTATGATTCCTTTTCCTTCCTGGTTTCGGAACTCCAGCTGTCGTTGTTGGCAATAGCGATAAGTATTATATCACTGAAAGTGTGGCCAGGGGAGGAGAAGTGTTCTGCGACCGGGCTTCTGTACAGCTTTTTTGTCATCCAATCAGATCTATGAAGGTTTATCCTTATGTGTAGCTTTTCAGTTTCTCCCACGTACTGAAGGCCACAGATCTTACATGTGATGAGATAAATCACATTCTCAGTTTTGCACGTTTTGTGTGGACCATGTATGTTTAGTTTTTCTTTAGTCACTGTGCTAGTGAATGTCTTGGTCTCTATGCAACATAAATAGACGAAAAAATTGACCCCTCTCTAGTGTATCTTAGTCGAACAATCACATGCTAGATTGTTGACGATATTTTCGAGTGCCCAAATAAACTAGTACCTTATCCCATTAAATATATCACCTTTCTCGTCCAATACAGACTAAGCTATACTTGCATATCAATTCATGTATCAAATCATAAGGACGAGGTTCATGGCTTTCCTCAAATGCCATGAAAAACGAAAATGTTTTTTTTTAATTCTTGAAAGTATTAGTGACACAAAAAGTGATTAAATTAAAATATTTTGTAACTATTTGTTTTAATGGAAGGCTCATTGTTGTACACGTCCTCGCTCTAAATAAATAAAGGCGATAATAACTATCCGCATATACCTGTTCTCTTCATTATTTGGAGCATTCACGTAGTTACCGTTGGCGGTTCCCTCTTCTGCTGAGCTCATCTCGAACGTCTCATTTATAACGCCTTCCCCTACTTCCTCTTTAGGAGAGAATACAATTAAAAGTGATTTTAAAAAATCCCATATTGTATTATATCCTCCAAGAAATACCAATATTATCCAAATTATAAGTACTTTCAGAATGAGAAATACTTATAAATGCTTGGAAAAATAAAACATTTCTAGAGAACGAATTATATTGTGATACTGACAAATGCTTTATTTATCTTATTGATCAAATTTTATTTCCGCACAATTTTCAGAACTAGGTCACTCAACTTACTGGCAAATACGGTCAAAAACTCAGACAACGACTTATTATGGTTTGTAATGCATAAGAAGCTAAATACCTCCAGAAATATATCACCCTAAATACCACCAGAAATATATCAACCTAAATACCTCCAGAAATATATCACCCTAAATATCTCCAGAAATATGTCACCCTAAGGATTTCCAGAGATATATCACCCAAAATATTTCCAGAAATATATCGCCCTAAATACCTTCAGAAATATATCGCCCTATATACATTCAGAAATATATCGCCCTATATATCTCCAGAAATATATCACCATAAATACCGCCATAAATATATCGCCTAATACACCTTCAGAAATATATCACCCTAAATACCGCCATAATTATATTGCCCTATATATCATAAGAAATATATCACTTAAATACCGCCAGAAATATATCAACCTAAATATCTCCAGACATATATCGCCCTATATACCTTTAGAAATATATCGACCTATATACGTTTAGAAATATATCTCCTTAAATAGATCCAGAAATATATCAACCTAAATACCGCCATAAATATATCGCCCTATATACCTTCAGAAATACATCTCCCTAAATACATCCAGAAATATATATTCCTAAATACCGCCATAAATATATCGCCATATATACCTTCAGAAAATATATCACCCTAAATACCGCCATAAAAAATCACCCTATATACCTTCAGAAATATATCCCCCTAAATACATCCAGAAATATATCTTCCTAAATACCGTCGTAAATATATCGCCCTATATACCTTCAGAAATATATCACCCTAAATATCGCCAAAAATATATCACCCTAGACATCTCCAGAATATATCGCCCTATATACCTTCAGAAACATATCTCCCTAAATACATCCAGAAATATATCTTCCTAAATACATCCAAAAATATACCACCCTAAAAATCTCCAGAAATATATCCCCCTATATACCTTCAGAAAAATATCTCCCTAAATACATCCAGAAATATATCTTCCTAAATACATCCAAAAATATACCACCCTAAATATCTCCAGAAATATATCCCTCTATATACCTTCAGAAATATATCTCCCTAAATACATCCAGAAATATATCTTCCTAAATACATCCAAAAATATGCCACCCTAAATATCTCCAGAAATATATCCCCCTATATACCTTCAGAAATATATCTCCCTAAATACATCCAGAAATATATCTTCCTAAATACATCCAAAAATATACCACTTTAAATATCTCCAGAAATATATCCCCCTATATACCTTCAGAAATATATCTCCCTAAATACATCCAGAAATATATGTTCCTAAATACATCCAAAAACATACCACCCTAAATATCTCCAGAAATATATCCCCCTATATACCTTTAGAAATATATCTCCCTAAATACATCCAGATATATATGTTCATAAATACATCCAAAAATATACCACCCTAAATATCTCCAGAAATATATCCCCTTATATACCTTCAGAAATATATCTCCCTAAATACATCCAGAAATATATGTTCCTAAATACACCCAAAAATATACCACCCTAAATATCTCCAGAAATATATCACCCTATATACCTTCAGAAATAAACGCCTTTTTACAGGCGAGATTTTATTCTAGATCATGCATAAACCTAGAATCAATCCTACGACACCATACGTGTGAACAATGTATACTAGATAGCAGTTCACTATTTAGACTCTTACTTTTTCCCATCTCATTTTGTATAGGGTACATTTTTTGCCTTATTTGACTTTATAATTGGTTCCTAATGGTGGCAGATCTATTCATGTCCGTGCCAATGTATTGACAATTAAAATTTAAGTAAGCGAGAAGGTATGCTTCTGTATATCTACTTATTATTCTGAGGTTTGCTCTAACTGATAAATTTACATGAATGGAAAACAAATCACATTGGCTGTATAAGAGTTGCTACATGGGAAATCAATAGCTCAGAGGAATAAACACTCACCTTTTGCTGGATCACTGTGCGCCCCTTCTAACTCATGAACCACAGCAAATATAATAGGAATCATCATAGACGCAGTGGCAGTGTTGCTGATCCACATGGACAAAAACCACGTGGTCAGCATCAGACCAAGCATCAATCTAGGTAAAAGAGAGGAAACAAGTAAATGCAAACCAAGCTTTATAAAGTATGTGTAACTTATTCGGCATTTGTACCCTCTCCTTAGAAACATTCGTTAAGGCATGCAATATAGTTTTGCAACAAAGTGATGAAAAATCTTGGTCAAAAATAGAGGAAATGATCTGAACAAATTTGAAATTAAAAATATAATTTATGAAACAAAAGATATTTCAAATAGGAGAAAGTGGATCTGAGGTATATATGGCGTTCTGTTAACGCATTAAAAGCCGACGTTAGGGTTATGGTTGTGTTGTATATCCACGTGTACAAGGTTACGGATGTGTTGTATATCCACGTGTACAAGGTGACGGTTGTGTTGTATATCAACGTGTACAATGTTACGGTTGTGTTGTATATCCATGTGTAGAAGGTTATGGTTGTGTTGTATATCCACGTGTACAAGGTGACGGTTGTGTTGTATATCCACGTGTACAAGGTGACGGTTGTGTTGTATATCAACGTGTACAATGTTACGGTTGTGTTTTATATCCACGTGTACAAGGTTACGTTTGTGTTGTATATCCACGTGTACAAGGTTACAGTTGTGTTGTATATCCACGTGTACAAGGTTACGGTTGTGTTGTATATCCACGTGTACAAGGTTACATTTTTGTTGTATATCCATGTGTACAAGGTTATGTTTATGTTGTATATCCACGTGTACAAGGTTACAGTTGTGTTGTATATCGACGTGTACAAGATTACGGTTATTTTGTATATCCACGTGTACAAGACTACGGTCGTGTTGTATATCCACGGGTGCAAAAATCAAATAATGCGTCTGAAATGAAATTTTCGAAGCATATTCATTACAGGAGAAAAGGCAAATGATGTGAAAATAATATGACAAGTGTTAGCACTTAGACTCTGTTTTGGAAGTAAAGTCTTTGTTATCATTCCACAATAGTCACGTACTGGTTACTATTCTGTACAAAACACACAATTCCGTAAGAAACGTAGCTAAGGTCAAAGGTCACTAAAAGGATCTGAAATTGATATGTCTAATTCATCTTTCACGCCGCCTCACAAGATGCGTGACGTGTGTTTTTTTTTCTCAAATGGACAAGAAAGACTTAGTCTGGCAATGAGGTATGGTGAAGGAGGCATAATTAGACTGTATATGTGTGTGAGTGTTAGCAATATTCAGGAGTGTGAAATATTCGATGTATCGCCAGTTGTGACAATGACTGTTAAGTAATTAAGCGAAAATGAAAGATTCATTTCTGTTATATATTTAAACACCACTTTTACAGCATTACTAACAGGAAAAACTCATAATGTGTTCTTCATATCATAGATTAATTAATTAATTAATTGTGAGCACATTGCAAACTGTCAAGTTTTCTAACGTGAACTTTAACTAGCCTTTAATCGTTTTACTAACAATATGTAGCTTTTGAACTTTAAAGAAAAGCCCGAAACGTTCCAGCAGAATCGAGATCAAATAGACAGATCACACCAGCCGATTCGCGATACAAGCGACTGGAATTCGCTGTCAGAATCATGACAGAAGTGTCCCGAACTCAACAGCGGAATTGAGATTGAAGGACCGAAACCACTAAATTTGCAGAGGGTTAGAAAAATGGAGTAAATATTTTGCTTAAATATTCAGATTAAATAATATGCAGTTCAAAGGGAATAATCCTGTCTTAGTCCATGCTACACTAGCAATTAAGTTTTAATATTCAAGCTAAAGTCTTTGATATCTGGCTGTTCATGCAGCTCCAATGCAGAAATGACCTTTTGTGGAACTGTCCTCGCTTTCCACATATCGCACAGGGCTACAATTGAAATTAAAATATGACGTCATTTAAAAACTCACAGGTTTGGTTGTGAGCCAATCAGCTTCAAAATCATTAATGCAATACGCTTGTGAAGATTCCATTCCTCAACTGCTGCTGCCAATATCAATCCTCCCAGAAACAACATGGAACTGTCCTGTAAAATAAGGGTAAATATTATCGCCAGTAAACTATATATGCATATAAGCAGGTGTCATATATTTATCCATATTGAAGCACATTAGTTGGTTCATTTTGGTAGTGTGTTCGTTAGTAAGTGTGTAAATATGCCAGATTAAATAACAATACAACTAAAGGACTTAAAAGTGGTTGATAAGGCAACATATGTAATATGTGGTGAAGTTTTGCAACCAATGGCAAATACCTACAAATGGTATACTGTTTTCTTTCTCTCCTTAATCGTCAGTGTTTTTGCATGACAATTTTACAGTGTCTTGTTTGAATACTGGATGTGTTACTAGACAGGTTCCCTAACCTTATTACATTGTTGGGAACAAGGTTCTAATACGACACAGACAAAGGATCTAGAACATGCTGTAATTCGTTACTTGGTCACCGTTGCAAGTTAGATGATATTTGCAAGCGTTTGTTCAAAAGAATTGAACTTTGCAATATTACAATCGCCCAAAGTAAGAGATATACATCTACCTACCGTGATATAAGAGGAGCACGTGGCGGACGCTGTCATCACATTAAGCATTGGAAGAAGGAACACGGGCAACAAAGCCGTTGCTGCTATTGGAATGGCCTCTGTCAACCAAAGTATAGCCATAGCGATTATAACATAGGCACATCTTGCCGCCTACAAATGTAAAGGATAATTGCTTTGAAGAAGGTTATACGATAAATGCATGATTAAAAAAGAAATCAGTTGCAGTATTGATTTCCTTGAGAAAAAAACACTACCCTCAGAGAAAAGGCAATTAATACTTTGTAAGCATATCAATCGACTACACGCATTGGCATTAACAACTAATTATGTCTTCTTCAAAAAAAGATCTTTAAAATATATTTAGTTTGATATTGGACAATTGACATACTTGTAACGTTCTCTCTCTCTCTCTCTCTCTCTCTCTCTCTCTCTCTCTCTCTCTCTCTCTCTCTCTCTCTCTCTCTCTCTCTCTCTCTCTTTTATAGCCTTAACATTGTGTTCTCTAATTACAACTTTTCCAGTTGTACACAAATTACTCCATACGTATCAACAGATAATAGTGTGTCAATTTCCGCTGTCATATAAAACAGGACAATGTTAGTATTCATATTGTGAATAACTTCTGAAACGTGTCTGCTTAAATTCCAACAATTGTATTAGCAAACATGTCTCAAAACGGAATCAGAACATTTCTACAGTATTATAAGTTCACTTTGCTAATTTCCATTTATCAAAACCTTCCGAAATTCGTTTAGCCATAGGAAGATACAAGCACAGTAATGAATAATGTTAAAATCCTGCTTGACTGTGTTATCTCGTGGAACTCATTAACAGCATTTAGCAGAAGCTGGTTCAATCCTAGATCTCAAGAAGCAAGCCACAATTAATAAAAAGGCAGACACAAACATGTATCATCCTTTTGTCCATGATTTTACCTGGATCTTAGAAACACGGTGCTTTCTCTCATTTCGTTATGAATGATCTTCGGCATCGACGTCAAATTGGCAAAGTCACTCTTGTCAAAATGGCGGAAAAAAAATAGAAGAATGTTCCTAGTATGTTAATGAAACTACAATCTTCGACTCTGTTTTCAATCCTTTCAAAACGGCCTTCGATATTGCTGACTTTGGGATTCCTTAGAACAAACAATGATCTAATATGGGCATAACGTCGGCGCAAAGTGTTTCATAATATCATATACAAAATCTCATGATCTGCAACTATTTTGTCAAAATATGCACTTTAAAAACACAGACATCAATGTAAACACATTGTAGAGACATTTTTAGGAGAATTTGCAAGATTTCTGTTATGTTATCTTTATAATATCGATAAGACATACTGTATAAATTAGCGTTGGTAATCAGAATATGGGATATATATTTTTGTAAATCTCATACAAACCATTAGATTATAGAGTATATTCAATATTTAATGGAAAACTTTTGCCAAATTTAATAATAATAATAATAATAATAATAATAATAATAATAATAATAATAATAATAATAATAATAAAGATATAAACAATAATATAATAATCCATATTAAAGTTAAGTAGGAATTTGGCCCAAATTACAAAATAACAGGTCCATTAAAAATAATTAAAAACCTGGTGCCTGAATGAAATCGTTTGGATAATGAATCAGGTAAATTCTAACAATGTGTTTGTCATACCTGAATAGTGAAGCTATTTATGTACTTTAAGGCGAATTGTAAAATGTAAGAATTTGAAAGTAACGTATTCTTACTTCTCTTAAAACAGGCAACGTTTACTCTTAGAAATAGTATAAATACGCATACCCTGGCAAATATAACTGACATTGAAAATTAAATACCTGTAAAATACTCAAAATTAAATACGGTCTCAGCATATTATATTAATTCCTCGTTCTTGGTGACAAGTTTCTAGAAAGAGTATGAAAGCTTTATGCGCAGTAAAACAGTTCCGTTCAATTATTCAATTTCAATGTATGTACTTATTCAAGATTAACAACAGTGACATGGTTTCATTACACAAGTCTAAGGAACTATAATATAACTATATGAGTTGTAATATTAGATTAATGCAAACGAAAATTAATAATGCTCTATTCCTAATTATATTAGATGTTTATTTCAGCCCCACCCTTTGTTAACTCAAACTGTTCAGCACCGCTCTGTTATTCGATCCAAGCCATGGCTTATTGTCCACCTTTACTGTATTTTACAGGTATAGATGTTTTGCAAAATGCAGTAGTAAGAGCAGTTATATGTTGTAAGCTATATCTAAGGTACAGACGGCTTATTGAAAGCATATGTATTCACGCTATTCTTAACTGGCCTTTCCCCACCTACATATCCCTTTAATATATTTATATGACAAAGGTGTTACTATGTTATCCTGCTGAGAGATTTCATGATTTAATTCAAATCATTTACCTTCTTTTTAATTGTGCAGAGACCATAAAGTATAGCCTTCCGAGAGTTTTCATGATATAATTCAAATCATTTACCTTCTTTTTAACTGTGCAGAGACCATAAAGTATAGCCTTCGGAGAGTTTTCATGGTATAATTTAAGTCATGTACCTTCTTTTTAACTGTGCAGGGACCATAAAGTATAGCCTTCGGAGAGTTTTCATGGTATAATTTAAATCAAGTATTTTCATTTTAACTGAGCAGGGACCATAAAGTATAGCCTTCTTAGAGTTTTCATGTTATAATTTATATCAAGTACCTTCTTTTTAACTGTGCAGAGACCATAAAGTATAGCCTTCCGAGAGTTTTCATGGTATAATTTAAATCATTTACCTTCTTTTTAACTGTGCAGAGACCATAAAGTATAGCCTTCGGAGAGTTTTCATGGTATAATTTAAGTCATGTACCTTCTTTTTAACTGTTCTGGGACCATAAAGTATAGCCATCGGAGAGTTTTCATGGTATAATTTAAATCAAGTATTTTCATTTTAACTGTGCAGGGACCATAAAGTATAGCCTTCTTAGAGTTTTCATGTTATAATTTATATAAAGTACCTTCTTTTTAACTGTGCAGAGACCATAAAGTATAGCCTTCCGAGAGTTTTCATCGTATAATTTAAATCATTTACCTTTTTTAAACTGTGCAGAGACCATAAAGTATAGCCTTCTTAGAGTTTTCATGTTATAATTTATATAATGTACCTTCTTTTTAACTGTGCAGGGACCATAAAGTATAGCCTTCGGAGAGTTTTCATGGTATAATTTAAATCATGTACCTTCTTTTTAACTGTGCAGGGATCATAAAGTATAGCCTTCGGAGAGTTTTCATGGTATAATTTAAATCATGTCCCTTCTTTTTAACCGTGCAGGGACCATAATGTATAGCCTTCGGAGAGTTTTCATGTTATAATTTAAATCATGTACCTTCTTTTTAACTGTGCAGGGATCATAAAGTATAGCCTTCGGAGAGTTTTCATGCTATAATTTAAATCATTTACCTTCTTTTTAATTGTGCAGGGACCATAGAGTACAGCCTTCGGAGAGTTTTCATGATATAATTCAAATCATTTACCTTCTTTTCAACTGTACAGGGACCATAAAGTATAGCATTCGGAAAGTGTTCATGGTATAATTTAAGTCATGTACCTTCTTTTTAACTGTGCAGGGACCATAAAGTATAGCCTTCGGAGAGTTTTCATGGTATAATTTAAATCATGTACCTTCTTTTTAACTGTGCAGGGATCATAAAGTATAGCCTTCGGAGAGTTTTCATGGTATAATTTAAATCATGTACCTTCTTTTTAACCGTGCAGGGACCATAATGTATAGCCTTCGGAGAGTTTTCATGTTATAATTTAAATCATGTACCTTCTTTTTAACTGTGCAGGGACCATAAAGTATAGCCTTCGGAAAGTGTTCATGGTATAATTTAAATCATGTACCTTCCTTTTAACTGTGCAGGGACCATAAAGTATAGCCTTCGGAGAGTTTTCATGGTATAATTTAAATCATGTACCCTCTTTTTAACTGTGCAGGGATCATAAAGTATAGCCTTCTGAGAGATTTCATGGTATAATTTAAATCATGTACCTTCTTTTTAACTGTGCAGAGACCATAATGTATAGCCGTTGGAGAGTTTTCACGGTATAATTTAAATCATGTACCTTCTTTTTAACTGTGCAGGGACCATAAAGTATAGCCTTCAGAGAGTTTTCATGGTATAATTAAAATTATGTACCTTCTTTTTAACTGTGCAGGGACCATAATGTATAGCCTTCGGAGAGTTTTCATGGTATAATTCAAGTCATACACCTTCTTTTTAACTGTGCAGGGACCATAAAGTATAGCCTTCGGAGAGTTTTCATGGTATAATTTAAATCATTTACCTTCTTTTTAATTGTGCAGGGACCAAAGAGTATAGCCTTTGGAGAGTTTTCATGATATAATTCAAATCATTTACCGTCTTTTCAACTGTGCAGGGACCATAAAGTATAGCCTTCGGAAAGTGTTCATGGTATAATTTAAATCATGCACCTTCTTTTCACTCTGCAGGGACCATAGAATATAGCCTTCGGAGAGTTTTCATGGTATAATTTAAATCATGTACCTTCTTTTTAACTGTGCAGGGACAATAAAGTATAGCCTTCGGAGAGTTTTCATGGTCTAATTGAAATCATGTACCTTCTTTTTAACTGTGCAGGGACCATAAAGTATAGCCTTCGGAGAGTTTTCATGGTATAATTGAAATCATGGACCTTGTTTTTAACTGTGCAGGGACGATAAAGTATAGCCTTCGGAGAGTTTTCATGGTATAATTTAAATCATGTACCTTCTTTTTAACTGTGCAGGGACCATAAAGTATAGCCTTCTTAGAGCTTTCATGTTATAATTTATATAATGTACCTTCCTTTTAACTGTGCAGGGACCATAAAGTATAGCCTTCGGAGAGTTTTCATGCTATAATTTAAATCATGTACCTTCTTTTTAACTGTGCAGGGATCATAAAGTATAGCCTTCGGAGAGTTTTCATGGTATAATTTAAATCATGTACCTTCTTTTTAACCGTGCAGGAATCATAATGTATAGCCTTCGGAAAGTGTTCATGGTATAATTTAAATCATGTTCCTTCCTTTTAACTGTTCAGGTACCATAACATATAGCCTTCGGAGAGTTTTCATGGTATAATTTAAATCATGTACCTTCTTTTTAACTGTGCAAGGACCATAGAATATAGCCTTCGGAGAGTTTTCATGGTATAATTTAAATCATGCACCTTCTTTTCAACTGTGTAGGGACCATAAAATATAGCCTTCGGAAAGTTTTCATGGTATGATTTAAATCATGTACCTTCTTTTTAACCGTGCAGGGACCATAATGTATAGCCTTCGGAGAGTTTTCCTGGTATAATTTAAATCATGTACCTTCTTTTTTACTGTGCAGGGACCATAATGTATAGCCTTCGGAGAGTTTTCATGGTATAATTTAAATCATGTACCTTGTTTTAAACTGTGCAGGGACCATAATGTATAGCCTTCGGAGAGTTTTCATGGTCTAATTTAAATCATATACCTTCTTTTTAACTGTGCAGGGACCATAAAGTATAGCCTTCGGAGAGTTTTCATGGTATAATTTAAGTCATGTACCTTCTTTTTAACTGTGCAGGGACCATAAAGTATAGCCTTCGGAGAGTTTTCATGGTATAATTGAAATCATGGAACTTCTTTTTAACTGTGCAGGGACCATAAAGTATAGCCTTCGGAGAGTTTTCATGGTATAATTTAAATCATGTACCTTCGTTTTAACTGTGCAGGGACCATAAAGTATAGCCTTCGGAGAGTTTTCATGGTATAATTTAAATTATTTACCTTCTTTTTAACTGTGCAGGGACCATAAAGTATAGCCTTCGGAGAGTTTTCATGGTATAATTTAAATCATGTACCTTCGTTTTAACTGTGCAGGGACCATAAAGTATAGCCTTCGGAGAGTTTTCATGGTATAATTTAAATTATTTACCTTCTTTTTAACTGTGCAGGGACCATAAAGTATAGCCTTCGGAGAGTTTTCATGGTATAATTTAAATCATGTACCTTCTTTTTAACTGTGCAGGGACCATAAAGTATAGCCTTCGGAGAGTTTTCATGCTATAATTTAAATCATGTACCTTCTTTTTAACTGTGCAGGGACCATAAATTATAGCCTTCGGAGAGTTTTCATGGTATAATTTAAGTCATGTACCTTCTTTTTAACTGTGGATCCTTATGTGAATGTTGAGTAATAGGCAGATGAGAGAGAACTTCATCACAAGGCTGCACAAGTTTTCCTATATAGTTCTGTCATACGTTAATTTCATTTTGACTGAGTATAGTTCTTGCTATTTCACGTGCCTTACGACAATAGATTTGAAATCAGAGATATAGTCAGCAAGATGAGTCCTGCAATTAATAAGTGAAAAAATATTCATTTTTAATAATGTCCTTACTTATTGAATCCTGCAATTGGTAATTGAATCCTTGTGAATAATGTCCGTTCTTATGGACAGTGTATCCAAAATATCCAGGTGAAAAGGACTAGGATCCAATGATTCTTGAAGCCATACCCTAATAGAAAACAACAGTTAATGAACATCATACCCCACTTTTCTCTGAAATCCATGCAATATGAACGAATCGTGTTCCTCAAAATTTTATGAAGACCTTCCAAAGACCCTTGCCGTCCAGGTTGATATGAAGACGATATGAACTGCTTACTTCATGAAGAACGTGTTGGAAACTTTCAGCATAAAATACGGCCATAAATAAGATTTGAGAAGGCCAGCAAGCATAGAACAATTGTTATCAAAACATTTATGGGTTTAATTTTAATATCCTTTAAACGAATTATATCTGAAGATATCGTGGATATGCGCATTTCGGTCAAGAGCTATTGGTTGCTTGACTTGCGTTTAGGTAAAAGATAAAGAGAAAATCTACCATTATTCTGTTAAATGGTTCGTCTATTACAACTATAGACTGAAGATGAACCTTATAGGTACTTCTGAATGGGTTTCAATGCCATTGCACAAGTTTGGCAAAATCTAGAGTATTTATAAAAGCCACTTTTAATTTTCGGTCAATAAATATTTCCGATGTCGTGATAAGTCTTGCTGACTCAGCAAGGGAGTATTATAGTTAGACTAAGAAGTCCCTTTTCGGTTGTCTCGCTGAATAGAATAGAAAAGAGAATAAATAGTAGAAACGGGTCAGTGCACTCAATATATATTGACAGGTCAATGCAAACAGCAAACACGATCTCATAAAAATCCTGACCAATACACGTGTCAACTAAAGGATTAGTTTCTTAATCAACATCAGTCTTAAAAGCTTTATCCCATAGCTCTGTTAAATGTACAGGGAGGACATAACACGGGGATTTCACACTCAATGGCATCAAATTTTAACCCAAGCAAGGTTCTATTGTTAAATGTTGATTAACAACGACATTAGCTCTAGCTATGACACTGCATAGTAATAAAACAATACTTTCTATAGTTAAAGAACTTACTGCTTCGATAGTCACGGGTCGTGTGACTGAGGATGATGACATTTTTACATAATGGAGAGGAACATCAGCAAACCACACTCTATTCCCTGCATACGAAAACATTTAACAAAAGAAAATAAATGAAACCTTGTGAGTCAAGGAATAGTAATCAGATTTGCGAGCAATATCTTCCAGCGTTTCCACTTTCCCTCATCAAGATAGGTCCTATCATTGTTATGTATCCAAGTCTTAAAATCTTTGATTAACATAATCTGGCTGGGACTATCCTAATATTGATCAATTTTTCGGACTGAATGCCACTAATAAAACAGTACAATATTTTTTCCCATCATGTTTCGACTTAAGCTTGTTTCGCTCCTTTTTCGTCAATTTCTAAATTTTTGATGACATGTGTCTGGTAATACTCATATACCTTTAGAATATATACCTCATAATCATTACTCATTTGTAGCGAGAGTGAAAAAAACGAATCACGAGATGCGACAATAAGTAGCTGGCTTTTTAAAATTTTCAACAAATCTGATTTAAATGAAATAAATATGTTTCTTCTACTTCCATAAATTCATCAGGACATGAATTGATCTGGACATCCAGTGATCAGGACATCCATTGTTCAGGACATCCAGTGATCAGGACATCAAGTGATCAGGACATCCAGTGATCAGGACATCCAGTGATCAGAACATCCAGTGATCAGAACATCCAGTGATAAGGACATCAAGTGATCAGGACATCCAGTGATCAGGACATCAATTGATCAGGACATCCAGTGATCAGGACATAAATTATTAGGAAATCCAATGATCAAAACATCAGGTGATCAGAATATCCAGTGATCAGAATATACAGTGTTTAGGATATCTAGTGATCAGGACATCCAACTGATCAGGATATCAAGTGATCAGAATATGCAGTGATCAGAATATCCAGTGATCAGGACATCCATTGATAAGGACATCCAACTGAATAAATGAATACGAAGCCATTCTTGTATAAAACAACTTGAACAGAATTTAGTCAAGCATCAACTTAGTAACATATCAAGTAAAGGATAACATTTTACTAATAAATTATATCAGTTTACCACAGTTGTAGGATTTATTATTGCTATTTAATATTCTGTTTTGTATCCCAGTATCTCAGTTACTAAATCCGTGCGTACAAATTTTAAAGGGTCAAATGACAAACAGGGTTTGTGTATTTTCTCTTAGACAACAACGCTCGTTGTTTTTATCTGTCTCAGTGATATGAAGATAAAGAAATGAATTTCCCAGGTCTCTTGAGTCATGTGGGCTCCTTGTTAACATTGTGATAAAACATTTTCATGCCTTGAAATGTCCGTGTTTATTCATTGTCAAATAGTATGCACTTCAGCCGATGATCATGTTCTACCCTTATAGTTTTCTTATATAAGACCATGAAACGGAACCCTGGGAAGCATACAGATCTAAAACACTTGCCTTGATCGCATACCGCCACCCCACATCTTTCCACGTAGGGTACGGTCTGTGGCTCGTACAATGTGTGTATATGAGAAAGCTTAACAGTAGTTGTTAGTGGGTGGTGGTTCTTACCATGGATTTTATGGGTTCTGCCTCCGCCAATTAAACTGGTCGCGATGTATGGCTTGTATTGAAAAACGGCATTAAGCCTACAACACAAGATCATGAAACCGTTTGGTGTCATGTCTGATAAATTTGGAATGCATGATTATTCAGTGTCCAATATTGGACTGCACAATGCTCTCTTAGAACTGATAATGACTTAGAATTTATTTCAAGCAATCAGCGACTTCCATCTCAAATATTTTTAAATGCTGTTTCCATGTGGCGCAAATATGCAACTTACTTTTGACTGTATCGATGCTGATGTGAATATACTCCTGATTATATATTTGTTAGTAATCTTATACTTCTGTATTAGTAACACATTCTGTGTAATGGTAGTAGTTACATAATCGCAATCGATATCCAGTCCAATACCCTAATATGACTGTTTCAGTTATCATTGGTAGTACTTTAAGTCATCGAAATCGATAACCATTCCAATACCTTTATGTGACTGTGTCGGTCATGATTGGTAGTATTTACATCACAGTAATCGATAACCATTCCAATATTCTGATATGACCATGTGGGTCATAATTGGTAGTATGTACAACATTGCAATCGATAACCATTCCAATATTCTGATATGACTGTGTGGGTCATCATTGTTAATATCTACAACATTGCAATCGAGAACCATTCCAATATTCTGATATGACTGTGTGGGTCATCATTGGCAGTATGTACAACATTGCAATCGATAACCATTCCAATATTCTGATATGACTGTGTGGGTCATCATTGTTAATATCTACAACATTGCAATCGAGAACCATTCCAATATTCTGATATGAATGTGTGGGTCATCATTGGCAGTATGTACAACATTGCAATCGATAACCATTCCAATATTCTGATATGACTATGCGGGTCATCATTGGTAGTATTTACATCACAGCAATCGATAACCATTCCAATATTCAAATATGACCATGTGGGTCATAATTGGTAGTATGTACAACATTGCAATCGATAACCATTCCAATATTCTGATATGACTGTGTGGGTCATCATTGTTAATATCTACAACATTGCAATCGAGAACCATTCCAATATTCTGATATGACTGTGTGGGTCATCATTGGCAGTATGTACAACATTGCAATCGATAACCATTCCAATATTCTGATATGACTGTGTGGGTCATCATTGGCAGTATGTACAACATTGCAATGAATGTATTTTACAATATATTTTAAAGAAAGGAATGCAATTACAGTATTTGATTAAGATATTTCTATTAAGCACATTCTATTTGCCTTTAAAGTTACGTTGCAACTATGCTATTGTTTTAATTTAAATGGTGCTAAAATGTACAGATAGAAATATTCAGACCTATCACAAATATCTAAAATATCTAGTTAATTTTCCTTACCTCAGATGGCGATTATTCATCATATATGCATTTATAATCATTTGATAATGTATGTTAATATCTAAGTTTTCATATTTTTTGTACTAATAACTGTAAAATGGAGAAAATAAAGCTCTCCCCTCTCTCTCTCTCTCTCTCTCTCTCTCTCTCTCTCTCTCTCTCTCTCTCTCTCTCTCTCTCTCTCTCTCTCTCTCTCTCTCTCCATTACAATGAAAGAAACCCATATGTAGATGTATGTTAGCAACCTTATATGACATTGTTGATGACAATGATCATTTACTTTTAGAGTTATTTGGCCGCAAGGTAATAGCGTATAGATTATAATTTAATTTCGCATGGCAACCACTATAAATCTGATGAAGTAATGCCTTTCCACTGGGCATTGAAAGAGAAAATAAATTAGAATGACATATCCTAACATAAATAAATTAAGCTTCTATTAGAAAAAGCACACATTATTTTAGCAGCAGAATAATACAAAGAGTGGGTTTTAGTTTTTTCAAAGCACTCACCATACGGCAAAGAAACAAGCAGGAGACTTTAACTGTATTCATGAGAGGAATACAACAGTACTAATTAATGGCCTGCCTAAAAAAATAATATTAAGCATTTACACTTGCCATTATATTTGGTAAATAAGGACGGACACTTTAAACCAGGGCTCTCAAACTCGCGGCCCGCCAAGCCATATCATGTGGCCCACAAACTGATTGACGTCACAAGGTGTCAACAGAGATAACAAATGTGGCGCGGCCTTTGGGCCATCGAAAATGTCCGCACGTGGTTCTCGGGCTGGTTTGAGTATGAGACCACTGCTATAAAATGTAGTTCTAGTTGACATGGACAAGAAAAAGGGAGTCTATCTTCATACATATGTTTGTCTGCAGCCTACTTTTAAGCCTGTGATAAGACGTGAACAATGTGATTTTGTTCCTTACACGCCACCATTTTGATGATTACACGCCCTTTGTGAATTATTATGTTGCCTATTTTGATAACTGAATTTTCGTGGAAGCGTCTGCATTGTGCTGGGGTTTAAGACATTCACGTAAAGAAATGTAGGGTAAGATATAGTTTAGACATGCTGAGCGATGCAATATTCTAAGATACCCACTGATACATAATATTACATATGTGTACATTATGTTGCACACTGATACATACTATCACATACGTGTACATTATGATGCACACTGATACTGAACATTATATACGCGTAAATTATGTTGTAAACTGATACATATTATTACATACGTGTACATTCTGTTGCAATCTGATACATACTATTACATACGTGTACATTCTGTTGCAATCTGATACATACTATTACATACGTGTACATTCTGTTGCACACTGATAATAATATTTCATACGTGTACATTCTGTTGCAATCTGATACATACTATTACATTCGTGTACATTCTGTTGCACACTGATAATAATATTTCATACGTGTACATTCTGTTGCAATCTGATACATACTATTACATACGTGTACATTCTGTTGCACACTGATAATAATATTTCATACGTGTACATTATGCTGCACACCGATACATACTATTATATACCTTGTACATTATGCTGCACACTGATACATACTATTGCATACCTTGTACATTATGCTGCACACTGATGCATACTATTGCATACCTTGTACATTATGCTGCACACTGATGCATACTATTGCATACCTTGTACATTATGCTGCACACTGATGCATACTATTGCATACCTTGTACATTATGCTGCACACTGATGCATACTATTGCATACATGTACATTCTGTTGCACACTGATACATATGGATAGATAATGTTGCATATTGATACATATCCTTGCATACCGATGTGTAATGTCACTTACTGACACATAATGTCACATACCTTTGCATAGTGATGCATACTGTTGCATACTAATGCATACTGGTGTTTGCATGTTTCATTCTGATACATACAATTGCATATTGATACATACTGCTGCACATTGGTACAAAAAATCACACACTGGTATTGTTACAGGACATACTGTAGGTACGATTTACATTTTTAGCATCCTACATGATGCAGCATGTCAAATTTCATACTGGTGCATACTTTTACACTCTCATGGATATTATCCCGTACTGTTGCATGCTGATACATAATGTCGCATCTTGTTGCACACTGTTGTATACTGATATTATTACATTATAGATAATGTAAATACAATATACAGTTTAAACATGCTATATAATGAAGTATGACAAGATAATATTGTTCGAGGGATTGCATTTCTGACTTTTACAGTATATCTCATGTAATTCTAAGAGTTACTAAACATCAGGTTTACATTTCACCACACCAGGTGGAACACTTGTTCATAACGTAATAAGGATAGAGTAGTACATGGTTCGCTTCCATTGGATACTTTTGCGAGTTACATGATGCTATAAGTATCAAATATAGTGATAATATCGTTATTTCCTTACCGGACTAGGCATCTTGTTTCAACTCATGTCACAAATGAGCACACTTACTGTACGTAATGAATTGGAATTAGCATCTTTTAATATCTAAAGAGTTGATAGTGTATGGGTAAACAGATTGTCATTAAACTAATATTGCTCTTATTTATTTATTTATTTATTTATTTATTTATTTATTTATTTATTTATTTATTTATTTATTTTAGACGTTTAATGATCATCATCTGATAAATAATGCAGGACCTGATTTATATAATAATTTCGAATCCGTTATGTACTGTATATACCACACTCTCACTTATCCGACCGCCACACCCAACTCTCTGATAAAGGAGCAAGTAGATGCCGATTTGAGACAAAGATTTTGAATAAGAATATTTAAGAAACATTCATGGATAAGCCTGTGGGCTACATTTTAATTTTAACTCCAACTACTACTATAGTGAAGGCCCAGAGTGGCCGAGTGGTCTAAAGCGTTGTCCGTTACGGATCAATGCCATCTCACCTCTGTCTGCGTGGGTTCGAGCCTAGGATTCAGCGAATGTAGATATGTGAGAAAGCTTGCCAGTAGCTTGTCGTGGGTTGGTGATTTTTCTGGGGATTTACCGGGTTCTTCCTCCAATATTAATACTGGCCTCCATGTCTAGCCTATCGTGTGCTGAAAATGGCGGTAAGCCTCACGACAACAGTTACTACTATAGTGAGGTATTCAAACCTGACCATAATTAGGATACCTGGATATTGAGATTTGGCAATATAAAATATAATGATATATTGGTGGGTCTATGGTTCTTATACGGGTCTTTCTATATTCTTCCCCCATGAGTTACACTAGCCGCTTTTTAAAGCGGCCTATGGTTCCTGAAAAATAGCGTTAGGCCCTCGAAAACACCACCAAAGGGTGAATCAAAACTTTAAACGTTAAAGGACTTTTATTTTGAAGAATCATATAGTCACTTGTAATTTAGGGTTGTGATTATACATGCCAAAAGAAACATTTTATTTATGTCATTTGATAAATGCCTGTCCTTACCAGAAAAGGCTGTTTTTTTTAAATAAGCAATTCTCCTTTACGACATATTGTAGTACATATATAATACGACATATGCAATGGGGAGTGCTACTTAAGCATTGTTTGTTTTTAGCAAACAACACTTTTCAGTTTTATGTAAGACATATAACATCAAACCAAACAATTTCAACGCAATAATATATAGATGACTATGGCGACCCAGTTACAACCAAAGGAATAAACCTGATAATTAACCAAAGTTATATCTCATCATATACACAGACAAAAGTCAAAATTATCGAATGCATTTTGCAGAAAATGCGAATATTTTAGATGAATAGCATGAAAGGAGAAAGTAAAACAACGAAGAAAGTAATCAACAGATAGTTTGTCTTCACGCACCTCATAACTTAGAAAGAAAATATGTAGCTGTTTATTGATCTTTATAATCATATTCACCTAATATGATATTAGAAAGGACCAAACTTTCATCCACTCATGTTAGGGAAAGAAAAAGATATATCGTTGATATGTGTAGCAATCAATACATAAACAACAGAATGCACGAATTATTCCATCCTCAACGCATCCATATATTCCTGCTCAATGCAAGATGAATTATTCACAATCTGTATTTTATATACACCTTTCAAAATGCATAAATAACCACACAAATATATAACTAAATTCATACATACATACATACATACATACATACATACATACATACATACATACATACATACATACATACATACATACATACATACATACATACATACATACATACATACATACATACATACATACATACATACATACATACATACATACATACATACATACATACATATAAAAATTAGTCATTTACATTTAACACCTACCTGTTCAGGCAAATCTGTGTCGGCGATAATTACTGGAATAGGAGCCAAAAATGCAATCGGCAAAATAATGACTGATTTTAGCTGACTTGCATGCTTTAAAATTGTCAGAAAGTTCCAATATCCCATTTCCTCAGAATTATATACTTTATCCCTGTTTCCCAGTCAACATATATACCAAAGACTATGTGCACATAAAACAAAGGATTTCGTCTATGCCCTACGTCATTTGCTTCTTGCAGGTAACTGTTGATGAATGACAGGGAAGATAAGGCTAGTTCAATCAAGTTGTGTTGACTATACTCGTATTCAACGTGAAGAGTTTTCTAGTACAGGTTCAGTTTCGAGTCAATACGAGCAGAGTAGAACTAGATTAGTCGTCATAAATGGGTCGTGAGACGTTGTCCACGTTGCTCTACGATCTTCGCCTTTTTTATAGTTTCAAGCGAACAACATTGACTATGATGTGTAATATATGTGCGATATTTACTTTGGATAGCCATTTATGGGCCACAGTTACAAGTAAATCGCATTGCCTCAAGTAGTTTAAAACTGGGTCTCCCACGTACATGGCAGCAGCAAAATCTTGGCAAAGTGAAATACTTTGAGATAATTAAACTCAAAATGTAGGGAATTATTCCCTACTGAATCTAGTTCTAATATAGTTATTATTAATTTCTACTTTTCAGAGGCAGACTATCCATTTTATTGTTAAATTATCTTCTTTCATAACATTTTCTTGCAGAAAATGATTTCACGTCTGTTTTATTTTGTAGTGTAACGCAACAGTAGTAAAGTTTTAACAATGTGCGGTTTGTGTCAACAGTCGTTTTGCACTCAGTTGTCCAGAGCGCGTACCTGTACAAATCGGATGTCAGACGAGACACACCTTTTATGGAGTACTTAAAATAACTTAAAATCTATGCTGTTACATAACCAGTTTATCGGGAAGGGACTACATAACTAAGAAAATGCACGTACATTTATTGCTGCTTATTTATTGCTTACAGAAATATAAAAGGATTTTCATTTTTTATTAGGCCCTACTTGTCAATGTGAGGAAAGATATATGTCGTAGGTAGACTGTTCCACTCTAGTGCATTTTCACACCCATACACACCTACTACATACATTCAGCTAGAATGACTCAGAGCCAAAGTGCATTTAATAACATTTTATTCAGCCGATATATCTTCTTATTGTAACAATACTAATTTAAGCGAAAAGTACAGTGAACGACACAATATTCTATGCACATAATTGAAATATTTCCGCAATATCCAATTTAATTACTAAATTCAGAGTAAACATTGTTCTTTGACACCCAAACCTTATAGTTTTGTTTATTTTCCCTAAGTGCAAGCAGTCTAAGAAAAATGTAACTGCAGATGTAGAGAACACGAGTTATTGTAAGTATTCATCCTTTAAGTCACAGTTTGATTATCTTTCAGTCCGAAATCAACAGTTTTTTCTTCCGTGTCACCACATCCGCAAACGATTTCTAGTCACAGATGGTGGACAACAAAACTTTTGTGCGAAAACAAAACTGGCAGCGGACAGACAGACTAATGGGCAACATCGTAACATTATGGCCTTCTTTCAGGCGTATGAAAATACAGGCACCTATTCTATACTGATACCGTGGGTACACAATATAATGATCGTCTGCAAACGTACTCCAACATTTACACTGTATTTCCTTAATAAAAATAGTTCTACTTAATTTTCTAAAATAAAGTATCTTACATGACTGGATTCCAACAAAAATGTTTTATTTCCTCGACGAATATTTCCTAATGCGATAATCACTTACTGTATACCCTCTTTTTCAGCCTATTAGTCGCTTTTCTCCACTCGATAACCGCTACTAGCAAAGAAAGTAAAAGAAAAAAAATATAAAAACACTTACATACAAATGGGAAATACCCGCTCTTGAGAAACACCCTTTTGTATTGATTATATAACTTAATAAACGAAAATGAATCCTGAGGAACGTTATTAGTCTCAGTTGAGATCAAAATCTGTTTAATAAATCACAATATCTTCATACAAGCGAATATAAGCCCTGTGAACTGTTATTCAATTATATTTAAGCATATTGGGATCGGCGAGTACCTGCAGAGTCTTTATTGACATGTCAGTTGTGGCTAAGACGCAGAGGCTCAATGGTTAGCATGCTAGAATCACGATCCCTAAAAGTAGGAGTTTGAATCCTACCATCAGAACATAAGATCAACTACCGTGATGTGTCAATGGGAAAGAAACTTGACCACGATTGCCGCGGAACTATATAACCTAATCTGATACTCGACCCTGAAGTGCCATAACTAACTTCACCTGCGCCCAATGTAGTTGGAGCATACGCTCAGGATGCGGAAGATAGTGGGTTCGAACCTCTTCCGGTTGGCTCTCAGCATCAACTGGTTGACCTTGTGTCTGGATAATGTGACTGGATGAAACATGATAATCACTTGCTTGCGGCTTGATGACCCAGTTCTAGACATCACTATATGCTTCCACACTGCAGACATCATAATGATATGACTAAAATTGTTAAATGTTACGTTTGAAAATAATCCAATCCATCCAAACCAAATGTTTGTCGTGTTGGTCAAGTTGCATTTGCTATAAATATCTGAGTCCTGGGGAGATTACCAATGCTCCTTTTTTCCCTAATTTTCACGCCCTTTGTAGCGGTTGTGCATGAGACACGGAGACATTAATGCATATTTATATTCTACATGTTGTGTAATTTTTCAATGGTATACATGCTTTGATCTATATAAACTTACGAACATTTTATCGAAACATATATCACACAATTCTGGGCCACCTATTCATGGCATTGCTCAGTGATTGTGTTTGTCCATGTTTTCAATAAGATCCGCAGAGTATTTTATCAACATGTTTGATCCAACTGGCCAATATATGTCTTCTCGTGCGTGCTTGTGTGTGTGTGTGTGTGTCTGTATGTGGATGTGTGTGTATATATAAGTACACAACAACATCTATACCAGTTGAAATACTTGGCTTTTTCCCCAAACTGATAGCTACCAGTTGAAAATCAATGCTAATGTGCAAGAGATTATGGATTTTATTTTTTGCGCAGTATGTTCTTCAGGATACCCACTTTTTTAGTGTATACACTCCACGATGTCAAGGATACCCAGATTGTCTATATCACTATACCCGCATTATTCAATTTATCTACTTAATAATAATAACGATATTCAATTTATCGACTTAACGACACACCCACGATATTCATTTTATCGGTTTCACGAAAACTGACACTATTGAATTCACCGATTCAACGATTCCAACCATATTCAAGGTATCTACGTCACGATCTCCAAGTTTTTCAGCAATGAGGGCATCTCGTAAGATCAAATTGGGGCAGTGAAATTGCTTGCAATTCAATGAAGAAACCAAATAAATTTAGTTCAATTAATTGTTAATGTATCAAGGCAAAATTAATGATTTGCTATATGAAAAGTCAAACAGTTCAATCCGCGATAATTTAATGAAGGACTCGAACAACAGCTAGCTCAGACTCCAGTATTATGTTTGTGATTATCTTTTTGGCATGATTTTCCCGTATTGAAGATCCGATAATTATGTACCAACACTTATGCTGTAAAAAAACAAAAGACACGTTAATATTATTGATAGTTTACGACATACGAATAGAACATAATTTAAATGACAATTGAATAGATATGCATCAAAATACAAAAAGAAAAGAAAAGAACTCAACCCATGAAGCAAACATTGTTACATTGGTTGACACTATCATACAAAACTGGACACAAATCTGACCGCCCCATGAAATATGTTTCGTGTCCTTTACGATTTCTATTACTGGAAATGCTCAAAACGTTTTTAAAACATTTAAGATATTCATATATCGCTGTTCCTCTAGAAACAACCATGTATAGTTTTGCAAACACAACGGTGTTTATGTTTTATTTGTTTGTCTGGTCTATGTTTTGTATATGCCTTTGAAAAGGATCCATTAAGAGTAGAATATATAAGAGTATATATATATATATATATATATATATATATATATATATATATATATATATATACACATACATACAAATTACAAACTCTTGGATCGTCAATTCTTAACGATATTTCTTTTATCATATGTGAATCTTTATTGAGGATCCAGTGATGGAAACACATTCTAACAAACAGAGAAAGGTCGTTGCCTCGCATTTTCAGATATTCATCACAGACGATAAAATATTTATCAGAATCAATTTAAATGTTTTATCCCAATTCATATTCAAGTTGTCACTGTTTAATTAGTCGCAATGAAATTGTCTTAAAAGATGTGATTATTTTTTCTACTTCTTCTTTTTTCATGTATAAAGCTTCAGTCATTTGGTTATATTTTTCATATTTATTACATTTTTTCTCATAGTAAAACATGCAAGATGATTTTAATTTTTTTTAAGACATCTAATACAATCAAAAATTAGTATCATCATACAGTAGAGTTTGCCTAGAAATAATGATATATTATAATATAGAGATTTATTATTAATTTTGCGATGAGTATGTATAAATTAATTTGTGATAGCCATCTTCAATTTCATTTAATACATGGTATTTTTAATGCGTTTCTTAATAATATTCATTGAAATTTTCGTCCTTTATCTTTCTCAGATTTCAAGTTTTGTTTGCGACTTTACCCTCGTCTATGAAATAAACCTAATATAATTCACAAATATACAAATATCTAACATGATTGTTTCATTCTTAGATAATAAACATTTATTCTTAAAGAAAAATCATACTTCAAGATTCATTAGGGTTTGAAATCAAAAGAACTAATTGAGGTTTTAATCAACAATTATAAATGACAGCAAAGTTTTAAAACCTGCCTGAAATTTGTATTAATTAATGAAAAGATATTATCGATCTCTATTTGAATGCCTGAAATTGTAGTCATTATCAATTATCGATAGAGAACCGTTTGTGACATGATACCTTATTTTCACATGTTGTTGAGTTGGCCTTTCATTATCAAGAAACTGTACCAAATAAGACTCTAAGCCGACAATGGCATTGTACCATACGAAAATCTCAGTTGAAAATGGCATTGTGTCGTATAAGAACCACAGTTGAAAATGGCATTGTGGCGTATAAGAACCACAGTTGAAAATGGCATTGTGTCGTATAAGAACCACAGTCCAAAAAAGGCATTGTGTCGTATAAGAACCACAGTTGAAAATGGCATTGTGTCGTATAAGAACCACAGTTGAAAATGGCATTGTGGCGTATAAGAACCACAGTTGAAAATGGCATTGTGTCGTATAAGAACCACAGTCCAAAAAAGGCATTGTGTCGTATAAGAACCACAGTTGAAAATGGCATTGTGTCGTATAAGAACCATAGTTGAAAATGGCATTGTGTCGTATAAGAACCACAGTCTAAAATGTTAATGCCTAAGTGTCATGTGATAGGTTGTAAATACTGGACAGAATGCGAAGAACATACTAACACTCAAAGATTTATCTCCCTTGCAATCACTGTTTTAATGTGTTCCATGCTGAGAGTTGCAATGTTTCGTATTGGAAACACTAATTTACATGCAGTGGATCAATTAAAAATGTTCAAACCTGTGTTTATAATAAATAGTTTAGTTTTTCTTTTTATCAAATTCCGTATCAGTAACCATCATCATGGTAAACATTTATGAAATATGTACTAAGCATATTGTCAATATCAATACAAGATACTATATTGTCAATATTATTACCAGATACAGTATTCTCTCAATAGCAATTCCAGACACCGTATTCTGTTAATGCTAATATCAGGCACATTATTATGTCAACATCAATTCCAAACACACTATTATGTCAATAGCAATACAAGATGCTATATTGTCAATAGTAATACCTGCCACAGTATTTTGTCAATGGCAATACCAGAGACAGTGTTATGTCAAAAACAATACCAGACACATTATTATGTCAATGGCAATGCAAGATAACTATCGTAATTAGTAATACCAGACACAGTATTCTATCAATAGCAATTCCAGACACAGTATTTTATTCTGTCATGAGCAATACGAGACACGGTATTCTGTAAATAACAATAGAAGACACAATTGTCTGTCATTGGCAATACAAGTCAGTAATAGCCATCAATAGCAATATATGACATAGTATACTGTCAATAGCAATACAAGAATGTATATTATCAATAGCAACACCAGACAAATTGTTCTGTCAATAGCAATATCAGTCGCACTATTGTGCCAATAGCAATATCAGACACAGTATTATATAATAGGCAATACCATACACAATATTATATCGATAGTAATACCAGACAATACAAGCCAGTATATTATCAATAGCGATACTGTCAATAACAGTGGATTTTTCGCAGAATATGTGTATCGATTCCATTAAACACAACTAAAAGATTGCAATTGTCTATGATACATTTAAGTATTTGTGTATATCGCTGAGTAATATGAATTACGTCAGTATTTTTGTGTCTCCATCGGGCAAATATCCGAGCTCGATTTGATATTTTTGTCCAGCGCCATATCATCGTATATTTCGAGATTATTAATTTTTTAATGAGGTCATATAACGATTAGGCTTCATCAATATCGGTGAGGAAATCAATGATATTATTATTGTCTTCATTCGAAGACTTCGCTTCATCACTAATATCTTTATGCACATCGTAGCATCGCTCAGCATCTTTAAATGGTGTCACTAAATACAACGTTTTTGCTTGAGCAATCTCAATATAAGATTAGGGACCATTTGCGTACTACCAGACCCAGATGGACCTACGATTAATTCCTCTATTAGAATTTGGTAGCGCTGCGTGATGCTTGTTAGGATCTTGCATTCGTGTTGCTCAAAATGAATGATATCAAAGTTGTAGAAATATAATAAATAATATGGATCTATGCTGTGTTCGATGCAAAGCATCCACACCCAAACGTGGATCAAAATCTCTAATAACAAAATAAAAAGCATGTGCTTACAGGATAGTGTGTAAAATGTGGTACAAATAAATACTAATCGATGTCTAACTAAACAGGTAGAGATATAAATGCTTCATTAGGAAAATTACCAATAGATCCATGGGATAAATTTCCTGATGAAAACTACTTACTGTATATAGTTATTGTGGCCCTGGAACTGGACTTGATACCCGACTTGATGAACTAGATCAACTAAGACCTTAATAGTATCTAATAATTGCGTTTAATCAAGTTTGCGACGGTCAATATGCTACGTATAAAAAATAAGTTTACAACATCATGTCGCAGATGTCAAGCTGATGCAATAGCTAAATTCCATAAAGATTAAACATCTCAGAGAAACAATTGCGAACTTCCTAAAAATCTTCTATGAAAGGTAAACTAGTTCTATGGGTTGGTAATTAAACAACCGATTATTATTATTAAAATAATGGAATCTTTTCGCTATAGCCCTTAGAGGATACTGGAGTGGTAGAGCACCGATTTATAAACTTGCTTAGCACGACAGGCAAGATCGCAAATTTATATACCACCATCAAAACCATTCAGTACTCACATTCTGATGTCAGCAATCCTAATGAAGTTTATGAAGCGGATATTTCGTTTCCATCACAAAGAAACATTAAATCTGATAAACGCTATACAATTACGCGTTTACTGTCGTTGAAGATGCAATTGAGTATAAAGTAGATCCGCTGTCAACTTAAATATCAACTTTATCTGGGTTCTAACGAATTTATCAATATGATGGTTACGATGGCCACATTTGCTAAAATCTGATCCTGGCAAAGAATTTCTTGGTGCAGTATCATCTCTGATGAAACAACCTAACATCAAAATCAGACGTAGACATTCCGCAATTCATCACGATTAGTCAATCGTTAAACGATTTAATGGAACACTTGCTAGGCGGTTATTGGGTGCCAGTATGCCCAGGAAATATTACAGAACAAATTTGAGAAATACATGAGATCTCGTGGATGGTTTGAAGACTACGAAGTGTGATATCTGTGTTAAAAAATGAAATTAATGGTGCAATATTTATGACGCCCATTACCGCAATTACACAGTCATATACCAGTTCAACAACATTAATACATCTCAACAACAAGTACTAAGCAATGTGAATATAAAATATTTTTATCAACCTGGTGAACTTGAACGTGTTAAAAAAGAGCAACTGATCCTATTTGGAGTGAACACATAAACTTTAAAGCGTTGCAAGATCCACTCGTAGAATTACAATTTACAGACTAGATTTAACTGCTCATCAACGTGGATTTTTACATGAACAATTACAAGCAATTCCTGAAAATACAAAATTACCACTGCTATTAATTTTGTGAATGCAGGACAACAACACCCCTAAGTGGATTACATTAAAGATAGGTCAGCATCAGTTTCGCGTGTGTCACCAAGATTAGTATTTTTCTGTCTACAGTAAACTGTTTTGGATTCTTATTTGAATACTGCTACAACATGACTGTGTTACAACTCGCACAATGATTATTCTGTGGTTGTTTCAATGTTATAATAAATTCATTAACGAGATCAATCTCTCGCTTGTTTTGTTCTGTTATATTGCAAACAACAGGCTAATTGTTTTCTTACTAAATCATCGCCAATATCTTCGATGTCGCCGGTAGTTTGATTATTATTTACTCAGAAGTCTATGATAAACCTCCGCAGATGAGAAAATCTTCTGACTCTAAACATTGCAAGATAAACTAAGTCTGACCATTCAGCAATCCAAATATTTGTATATGATTTAGTTAATACTTGTGACGAATTAATCGTTGTAGCATATCCTAATATCCTGGAGTCCATTGCATTTTCTTCATCGTAAATGCGCTCCCAACAGCAATCACAGGAACTAACACAATATCATTTAGTACAATATTTTGTTTTACCAGAACACATCCGTTGTCTCGTCCAGAAATTTCGACATTTATATTCTCTCGTCGCGTATCTACTGGGCGATAACACAATGTCACAGGTTGATTTAAAGCTTTTTCTTTATATAATAGATGAAAACAATTATTGTTAAGGTCTATTAGTAATTCTCTTCCGACTTGCAACTATCAAATAATTTGGTCTCCATAAATTCCAAAAATCATTTATATGTGTTTCCGGAATTATCTCAGGCGTTATTTCCCTCATAGCTTTATCTGTTTGTAGTCTAGTTAATATTTAAACTCTCTTAATTTTGTTTCAAGCGCTCGGTAATTATCATTCATTTCCTTTTAAAAAAATCTACAAACGTTTCCAGCCATTCGTGTGGAGATATTCCCAAAAATGGAGACAGTTGACCATGCCAGCCACAAATACCACAGTAGTATTCTTTGTCGATACCAAGTCAATAGATATGTCAATGTCTATAGCGACACTGTGCATGTTTTATCCCAAATAATTATCTTATGAATATATTTTCACCCATTGTTTAGGAGTTAATGCAACCCGCGCAACATGTAAAGAAACTATAAGTTTGAGATTTTACTTCACGTTCACTCATTTCTCTGATGAATCTATGTGTTGGCGTCAAAACAGCAATGTCAAGATTCCCTGAACTATAGTTTAGGAATAATGTAAATGAATGCTTTGTGTTACCAGAAGAATCACACTAGTTAAGATAAACGGTGTTATATCTGGCCACAGGAGTACATAAAAATTGTTGCTGATGACAAAAAATGCATTCGATAAATCTTTTGTATATAGCATCAATTTCTACGTCTTGTGATTCAAAATAAATATCTTTTCTCGTTTTATTTTGCATTAGCCCCAAGATGCATCGATACCAAACTTTAACAAATTTCGTATATTTTTATTTATATAAAATGAATATGTAGTAACTTTAAAATTAGTATAAAAAAATATGTTTATCATTGATAATAATGTTATCGAAATATATGTTAACATCGAAGATCTTAAATGAGTAAACTGGGGTAAGTCAACATCAATATAGATCAAAATTGTATTTTCTTTAGTTCCGTCAGACAAGTAAGCATTGTTTTGACTTATCAATGTATCTTTATCTGTTGTATCAGTAATTATAAAATCGATTTTGGCATCGTCGATGATTAATCGTTTAGAATGTATTTATGTTCACTTGAATCACGTTTATGTTTAAATTACATTTCATCGGGCATACGCTGAAAGATACTTTCAAGAATATGTTTCTTCCTGACATCGTCAATGTCTCTGATGTTGGATTTTGGTAACCATACTTGTTTCTGTGGATGATGCGATAGTATTGCTTCAGTTTGATTAACGATTTTAAAATTCCATCATCAATCATATATAGTATTAGTACTATTGGTGCCCAAATGACGACTGAACCAAAGGTAAACAATCGGATGAAGATTTTTCGTGAACGAAAATGATTCAGTTCATGCAAATCGAATTAGATCAAATTCTGGTAAGGTTCCATTACTAAAACTCTTGTCATATCTTGTGCTGGATGTCCTAATCTCTTAAAGTATTCAGAATACACCCCCATTCCAAGAAAAGATCCATGATGGCATGTGAAGAGATTCTGCATGATAAATATATCCATTACAAACTGATCATAAATTCACATTCTGAGCTTTGAAACAACCATACAGACACAGGATCGCCTTTACTAACATCATTTATTAGGTTTATCAGTCATAATATTGAATTTATATTCCTCCACGCGTGAGCGTTATGATCTATGATCTCTATCGACATTCCCTACGATTTACCTTTTTGATTCGTATTAAACATTTTCAACCTTATTAGAATTTTTAAGTTTCTTTAAGCTCTACAACGTCGTTGATCGTAGCAGCATGCTCCTTTACACTCTGAGACCATACATTTATTGTTTTAAGTCGTAAATACCTTAGACCATATTTTCGTTTTGACTTTGTAAAATATTATGCAACACAATTCAACGTAAAAGAAAAATTCATCAGTTTGAGATCACCAAGGCTAGGTTTATAATTGGGCAGATATATCACATAAACAACAGCCGTCACAGCATACACTCATTCATGGTACTGTTCGTCAATATCAGTTAACATTCCTGGTTTGAAAACTTCATTTATCTTTACAATATCTTGAGTGTCACAGATAATCATAGTCTACTTCCGCAATAAATTTTATTCTAAAAAGTATCTTTAATTGTGTAGATAATTAATAATCGACGCTGCTCATTGATGACTGATTGATCAGTGAGGTCGTCACTGATGATTGTAGATGTTGGACATCATTGTGAACTTCCGCTTGGCTTCATGATACAATTAAATGGAGTCTGATTCATCGGCATAAACGATGTCATATTTGTTGACGTAAACACGATCGAATAATCCTCACCATTGCTGAGCATTCTGTCAGGACAGAATCTCGCTTGAAAAGGCTTCATTGCTATATAATCTTGTAAATTTCTCCATTGTTTCAATTAAGGTAAATATATATATTTTAATTGTAGTTTAGTTTATTTTATATAATAATTCAAACAAAGAATAAATGTAAGTGGCATATGATTGAATCTAAAACTCCTTGAAACAAAGCTTGCATAAATGAATTTGTGGATATCACCCGAGAAGCGTGCGATGGGTGTATCTAGGACCAAAACAACCATTCAAATATAGAATGTGTTGATAGAAAAGGAAAGCGGAAACGATATTATTATAAAAAAATAACGCTATCAACAGCGTCGCTGTCATTTAAAAGCCGAAGTGTACCTTGCTAGTAACAAAATAAAAATTTAGAAACATAATCTTATTATGAATTATGAGGCATCTCGTGAAGGTGTAATTAGAATTACAAAAACAGTCTGTACTGCTGACAATCTTAGATTATCTGCTGGAAAAAAGATATCTTTTATAGGTTTATCTACGAATATTTTCAAGGACTGTCCAAAACAAACCAGGTAAATAATAATATTATTTCAGATCCGAAAGATAATTTTTGCGTAATTTACAACCTATTACACATAGTCAGAAATGTAAACACTGGAATACTGGTGGCAGTAATAACCACACAAAAGCCCTTAAATATGTAAATGTAGAGATATTGTGATATTTTTCAAGCTTGGTACAACATATCGCAAACATTATATATTGGCATTTTCAAAGATATACAAACAACAAATATATTTATGTACGCTGCCACTCTAAATAGAACAAGAAAATATTAAGACAATAAAAAAAAATAAATTGTGTTGTTGCTTTTGTGCGAAATTTCTCTATGTAATGTTAGGTAAAAGATAGCGCAATTAAAAGGTTATCTGGCTTGTGTTTGACAGCAGTAGTCGCTCATAAACCATTTGTTTGGTTCCTTTCTTTCCCATCCTGTCGAATATAATATAACAAAATTGGTATTTCCAAAGAAATACAAGCAAAGATATAGTATAACAAATATAAGACAGACAAATTGAACGTGCAATAACTAAATCATTGATAAAAGCGATGATATAATCATCGAGGAAACTCTGTTAGGTAAAATGTAGATACTGTATCTTATAAACATTAATTTATAAATTAGTAATATTGATAGTTCTTTTTGAAGAAAACTTATCCTTGTTTCTCTGACAGACTTTTGTATTTCTGTAGATTTTTTTCAGGGATGATAATTAAGAAAAAACAACAAAAACAAACAGCCATAACAATTTTATGAACTACTTTTAGATTTTCTGTTATAGATCAGCTTATATTGTGCATAACCCCTATTCGTATTGGAGTTTCTCCAATGGTCAAACTTCATGAGAAAATTATACACCCTCCAACCATGTCTCCATTTGGTGATAATCTTTTGCACTCATCGAGTTGTTTATATGAATATATATATATATATATATATATATATATATATATATATATATATATATATATATATATATATATATATATATATATATATATATATATATATATATATATATATATATATATATATATATATGAAACTTATGTATGTATGTATGTATGTATGTATGTATGTATGTATGTATGTATGTATGTATGTATGTATGTATGTATGTATGTATGTATGTATGTATGTATGTATGTATGTATGCGTGCGTGCGTGCGTGCGTGCGTGCGTGCGTGCGTGCGTGCGTGCGTGCATGCATGCATGCATGCATGCATGCATGCATGCATGCATGCATGCATGGATGCATGTATGTATGTATGTATGTATGTATGTATGTATGTATGTATGTATGTATGTATGTATGTATGTATGTATGTATGTATGTATGTATGTATGTATGTATGTATGTATGTATGTATGTATGTATGTATAAGTGTATGTATGTATGTATGTATGTATGTATGTATGTATGTATGTATGTATGTATGTATGTATGTATGTATGTATGTATGTATGTATGTATGTATGTATGTATGTATGTATGTATGTATGTATAAGTGTATGTATGTATGTATATCGAATTACCCTTTGACCTGCTATAATGTTGCTTGGTTCATTTGTGGGTTGTGTCTGTTGGTAGAATTAAGATTTATATATGTTGTAAATATGTGTTTTGTCTATATTTCTAATTACCCTCTGGACATTCTAGAATATATTGCAATCTATGGGTTCTCTTGGTTGTTTTGTCGCCACATGCAATTAAGTCTAGACATAAACTAAATATGTGTTTTAAAAATATTCATTTAATTTTAAATATATATTTATATATAATGAATTAAAAATACATTAATATTATTATATATGCCATTGATAAATTGCAACATCACGGTATTAAAAATTCTGATCAAAATGATACTGAAAAAAATAGTTATAATTTTGAATCACTACAACAACAAAGTTACCATTTAACTAAACATTATTAGCCGAATTCCTATTCATTTAATTAATTCTTCGGCAGTCAATTTTACAGTCCTTTGCGACCGTCAATGACAGACAAGTTGAAAAATTTGTTCGATTTGATACCTGCCAGTAGGTAAACTCACAATATTCCAATCTGGGACCCCATCTGGTTATTTTATCGCAACTTCTCATGAATAATTTGCTTGCAACCAACTGATAAATATTTGGCCAACTAAGGCGCAACCCTTAATTGTCCTAGAGCTATTTCCTTCGTAATAATTTCAGTTGGAAAACTAACGCTTGACTCGGGAATTGTTGAGCTTAATGATATCATCGTGGTTTTCGCCCGTGTTGTATTTGGTGAGGATCCTTTTAAATATCGTTTATCGTAGATTCTGACACAGTCATTGCCTCATGGTAAATCTTAATCATATATGTGAACTCTCAATCTGATATTATTCCATCTGAGACCTGATGATATCAAAAAAGATAATTTGGAGTATACTAGCCTTGCTGTATGCAACTTTATTGAATACTCGTGTATTTTATCAACCGCGCACGTGGATATCTTTTGCGATGATAAGAAAAATACCAGTAATACTATTGCAATTGAAGCATCAATTCCTATAACTGGCGATGTCACGATGACAATACGCTGATGACGGTTGCTCTTCAAGCGATTAAACCAGATGCAAAATATATTTCTATACCAGTAACAACGACACGTCGGCGGAGTTTTTTTCAAGTATACCTGTTGATGACATTTTTCAGTTGTGTATGTCGCGAACACGCTTGTATCCGGAACGTTGCTCTGATTCGTTCATTAGATAATATGCCAAATTTGAAGTAGGTGGTAGTTTAGCGACTAACTCAAGACATCAACAGTACAACAAGCCTACGAGTTTCTTTGGGTTCCACCACAAATGATTCCTTGTCGTTTTGATCCAGTACTACTAACATAGATCCAGAAAATCAAGTTTGTGGATAACCCGGTGAAATTGTGGTACATAATATATATTGAAGCACTAAGTACAGAGAACATGTATATGTCTGTAACTTCAGGTCAATGCTTGATATATTTATTGAGTGGTGTCCAAAATGGTGATTCAGAAAATGATCTATGTACTACACCAAAAATAGTCATTTTGGTATCAGACAGCTTCATGTCGAAGACTGCTAGATTTCCCTTAATTCATTACTGATCATAATTGTGTTTCTACGAAAACTTGTAAACGCGTTTTCATGATTAGCGAACTTTGATCTGAGTGTGATCAGTCATTCATTGATTGCAATTAATGGGAGGTTGCCCTTATCAACATATTTCTTCGTTGCAAAGTCATTATTTGATTCTGGTTCTCAAAGACCAGTAAATTTATGATTAGCCACATTGAAAGAACGAGTCTTTTTATCACCGGCGGATAGTAAATTATTAACGATCTCAATTCTGATAGTGGCGTTGTTTCTATTAATGAATCTTTTCGTTGCCACATCATCATCTGATCTTGGTTATTTGATGCTTACTCTCATGTTGAGTTCGCCGTACATAATATATCCAAATCTTGTGTTGTGTCCAGCAATGTATCCGATGAATGTAAAGGCTGATTCCCCAGAGGTTTAATATTGCCGTTGTTTTCGTTGTTTTTTTAAATCGCTAAGTTATCTTTGGTTGCTCCATGTACCCGCAGAATAAGATCTGTCAACTGGATATTGCTCGTCTTTAATCGTCCTTGCTGTTCCTGAAAAACAACGACTTCACTTGGTCCACATATTACAATTAGTATCATTGCGACATCTGATACTCTATATCTTCATTTTATGCTCTAATACTAAATTCAAGAACAGCAGTTCATTGCCATATAATCCAAGTTTTTGCTATAAATGGAATCAGTACACAATTAATAAAATCCGGTTCAGTACCCACGAATGTAGTCCTAGTCTATTTTTAGATCACTTTTTCCGGTCTAAATTTGGTGGTGATACTAGAGTTAGATTTTGGCATTCTTGGTAAGGATTTAAAGGCAATTGATTATTATTTAAACTGTGAGCTTATGGTGTGGTTGTCTGTGTGTATTTCGGCGACAGTACACATTGAGTAATAAGGTCATGGTGATGATCCGGAAGTGAAATCTGTGTTCCGTTGCCTGGTGTTTTGTTTACAATTCAGCCTCTTAAAAAAATGCAGGTCAACCCTTGACACGAACTAAACCGTAAAGTCATCTTTGAAGGTATTTTAGATTAACAGATGATTTGTATTGATTGTCACACAGTGGAAAGTTCAGTACTGAGAAACAAATGTAGAGACCATATAGTAAAATTAAGTGTGTATTATGGCCTGTCAGTAAAAACTTGGAACTGATATAAATTTTTTATTATTAATGACATATACATGAAATTTTAATATGTTATGTATATTGACTTTTAAAACATAAAAATGAAATTATAAGTAAAAAAATTATTTTAATTTTAAAAATTTAAATAAAATTAAAAAACAATTAAAAAATAAAAAATTTCCACCAAGTATACACATATATAATTTTTTTTGGGAATGATATTAAATGATATCAGCATATATATACTCCTACACCATATACAAGCTCAAATGATGGATATTTGTCAAATTTGATCAGAGAAAATATCTTTATTACTCAAAATGAGACCATCATTTAAAATACATGAAGACAAAATTCTATTTTGCTTTGTACCTTTAGGTCATTGAAACCATTTATTTGGGGTTCAAACAGTTAATTTATGTGTTTATGATGGGGTGATTCCTTGAGTAACACATATCTGCTTGTATAGCTATCAGTAATTGTTTATAACTATAGTTATAGGGTATTTAGTGAGAGGAAAGAGATGAAGACTTTATACTAGAACCTATTCAAGTTCTCTACAAAATCATATTAAGCTGTCAGAGAATGAAATACAGGTCAAAGGGGTAAAATATACTTTACCCAGGTATATTTACCATTGCATCTAAGAAAACAGCAAAATGATGTAAGTTGAACACAGAATGCATTCCATTTTATTGTTCAGTTTCTTTAAGATGTTGATTGATGTAGTGCGACATTGTAGCCCAGATGATATTATGGGAATTCTCATGATCCATTTTGCTTTATGCATTATTAATGACTAATAATATTTGTTATCTGACACTTTAAAGATTACATAAGTAATATTCAAACAGATTATTTGAGTTTAATTTTCTACAACTGATCCTAACATGGTTACATAGCTGACATGAACAAATATACATATATTTTGTAATGTTTGGAATCAAAAGTTGACATTGTTAGGCTGACATGGTACCTATAGTGGATCTGTAAGGCCCAGTTTTGATTGTGTGCACTTAAAATATCCCAAGATGTTATTTTCATCATGAATATGCCTCTGTATGGTAACACATTTCAATTTAATACTTTGACAGAGGGCGGTATTGCAGCATCAGCTGATATTTGATTCCATTGAATCATTGAATCATTGAACTTAATAACTTGGTAGCCAAGACTCTTAAAAATAGACTAAAAATGTTCCAACAGATTATTTGAATCATGTTTGCACATGTGATTTTAACAAGTACATTGCATATGTCCCACACATGCAAATATCCATCCTTGTTTACAAGTTTTCGGGATGCAAATTTCACATTTAGTTGATGATATAGGATCTATTGGTACCTATAGTTGATCTGTGTGGCCACATTTTGCTATATTCACTCACAATATCTAAAATTGTTTTTTCCTTCATGAATAGGATTGCATATAGTAATAAATTTTAATTTGGTACATTGTCATTTGACTTTCCACTATACTGGTATGTATCAATGTTTGCACCAATGATCAAACCTCACCGTTCTAACTTTGCCTTAAACTTTATGATACATACTCTACCTAATTAGTTATTTAACCTGTAAATGGCTAAATATGCTTGTAGAAACTTCATCTATTTTTAGGATGCATTTGTCACTTTAATACATGCCCATTGCTTCACATCTTTGAGTGTCACTCTATCAAGTTTACCTTTTTTAACTATATTTGCAACCTGAATGTTATATTGAAATCACCATATCTAACACATTTTAACTTCATTTGCCTACATCTTCCTTTTTTTAGAATTAAGTGAAACATGTTATATATTTTCAGGTCTAGTCTGGTATCTGGAACAAATTATTAGAGTTGGATCAATTTGGAAGCTCTCCAGTAGTCCAATGGTGATAGCAAGGTCTCATAAGGACATGTGCAGTGTGCTGCTATAAGTGACCAAGATGAGTTCATATCAGTACACTGATATACAGCATTTCAAAGACATGGCTTAGATCTTAACGAGAGAGATTCGCATCTTTTTTCAGTAAGGTGAAACTGTATTTTCATATTGCATTGTTGACTTTTGTAGTTATCGGCATTAAAATGGAATGCATATTTGCTATAAAACATGGTAGTGGTCCCTTCAAAACTTTAAATTTGAGTGGGGTATTAGTTATACAAACAACTGTCCAAGTACCTGAAACAATAAATGTGGAACATAGTACCTGTCATTGTTTCTCTAGTATGTACACCTATATGCATCTGGATAGGCATATTGCAATTTGCTGTCAAAATCACTGTGAGCTATCATGCTTCAGTACTCCTGGGATTAATATTATCAGTTGTACAGACCTAAACTGCCATTTGTTTTAAAGACCATTCATTAATCAACATTGCTGCCTTAAATTTGTCAAACTAAATGTCATAACTTGTATGAAAATTTATTTTTTGTAAAATAAAAAGTTTTTAAAATTTATATATTTATTTAAATTTCCATTAAAATTTAATATATCAATAAATTTTAATTTCAAGACCATTTTCAGACAGGCCCTATCAAGTACTACAATTAGGTTTTTACTGCATTGAAAAATTCCTATACTTAAGGAAGATATAGCAAATTTAGTTTTGGTTTCTTAAGAACAATTGGACCTCAAATTGCACCCTATAGAACACCAGCACTACACACTTTCTGACAGCTGTCACATGTCTTGCTTGCAAGGAAATTTCAAAAGACTTAATGTATGAAGTTGAAACAGTAGTGGCATGCAAAATAAAATGCAAATATAAAAGTTTGACAAAAACATCGACCCTTTCAGAAATCAGTACACAATTAATAAAATCCGGTTCAGTACCCACGAATGTAGTCCCAGTCTATTTTTAGATCACTTTTTCCTGTCTAAATTTGGTGGTGATACTAGAGTTAGATTTTGGCATTCTTGGTAAAGATTTAAAGGCAATTGATTATTATTTAAACTGTGAGCTTATGGTGTGGTTGTCTGTGTGTATTTCGGCGACAGTACACATTGAGTAATAAGGTCATGGTGATGATCCGGAAGTGAAATCTGTGTTCCGTTGCCTGGTGTTTTGTTTACAATTCAGCCTCTCAAAAAATGCAGGTCAACCCTTGACAAGAACTAAACCGTAAAGTCATCTTTGAAGGTATTTTAGATTAACATATGATTTGTATTGATTGTCACACAGTGGAAAGTTCAGTACTGAGAAACAAATGTAGAGACCATATAATAAAATTAATTGTGTATTATGGCCAGATGTAGAACTCTATTGAACTTTAGTTGATAGTGAACGGAAAGAAAGATGGACGAAGGCAAACATTGACTAACAAAAGAGGTCACTCATTTCGATGCGGGGTTCCATTTGATTGGTCAGTGGCACACTCTTCCAGTCAGTCACACGTTGATATATTGTTGCTATAAAGTATCAGCTAAGCAATGCTTTAGATGGCTAGGTGTGATCCATAACAATTTAACACATAGGTTTACAACGTATTCGACTCATTTATTTTAATATTTATAAAATGCATCCAAAGAGTATATACTGATGTATGAGTTTGCAACGGATTTAATTTTTCTTTATGCATCTAATTGTGCCATCTGACAGGAGCATGGAAACACTACATGTTTAACACGTTGTATAAAATACATTTTTATCGGATAACTAGAAATCATTTACATACATAAATGTTAAACAGAAACATGGTAGAATAATTTCACCATTGTTTATTTATTCTTGCTTATACATAGCGCGAACAAAGGATATCATTTGCTGCGCATGAAATCGTGCTTATTTCTTGTACAATGTTTGTTACTATTTAACAAGCTTGTGCAATAAAAGTTATTTTATCTGTGAAAGTCATTAAACTTTTTTACTTTAGTTTTAATTTTAATTTTAATTTTAATTGTTTATTATTATTTATTATTTTCAACTGTGATTTCACATTTAATTTATAAAAACCAAATGACGCATTAATGGATGTGATGACTTTTCTCTGCTGATATTTTACGATTATGTATCGGGCGTTCATTCCGATTTATACCAGTTATCTTGGATGCCTACACAAGCTGTTTATGTTTGGTTTGACGCCATTGTCCAGCACATTATAGGCTATACATGGTGGATAGAACAACTGATGTACGAATGACTAAAAAAACCCCCGGTTAAAGCCATCCACCCGTGGGAAGCTACTTGCACGCTTTTTCAAATATCCAAGATGATTGAGCCAGGGATTCAAATCCACGCCGACAAATATGAGATGAGATTTACCATAAAACTGTGAAACAGAATAAACACGTCAACCTTAAGCAACATTTGAACCTGTGTCTCAGGATTTGGCAAATACGATTGAGATTCGTAGCGCCTCATTGTCATGTGAACTAATACAATTACAATATCGCTGCTGACTGAATGCTTAGATTTGATATAGCATTTACTAAGCTATATTTTCAATACTTGGGTTGACTCATATCATTATTTTAAACTACCATTGTAAAGCCTTTGTTGAATAAATCGAAACTTGACCTAAACGATTTTAAAAACCATAATTTCTAACCTCCTTTACATTTAAACATTTGTAGAAAAAATGTTCTATCCAAGCTTTAGTCTCATCTTAGTACAAGTATTCTTTTTATCAATGTTCTGTCTGCATATCGCTCTTGCCATTGTAATGAAACTGCCCTTCTAATAGTAGTTAACGACTTTCTCTCTATTTTGGATAGTGAAAAGATTACTGTTCTCACCCTCGCTGACTTGTCTACCATTTTGGCACTTTAGACCATGATACTTTACCACACGGTCTCAAGCATGTCTTTTGCATTTACGATTCAGTCGTAGTATTGTTTAAGTCCTTCGATGTCCACAGGGCAGACATTTTGTCCATTCAAAGAAAATATTGCAAACAGTTGGTCCGTCTGTTTGGTGTTCTACAATGCTCTATTATTGGTCCCGAACTCATAATACTATATACTAAGTCACTTTCACGTGTAATAGACCGACGTTGGGTGCATCACTTGCAGATCATTCTCATCCATTTGGCTATTTGAAGCTGATGCAACCATCCAATGGGTAGAGTGATGCATTTTCCATATGAAGTCATGGATAACGTGTAACTAGCTGCAGACGAGAGATCATACGAATGAAATCATCCTGATCCCCAGGCAACGACTTTGTCATTCCCATCCTTTATCTCAAGCAATAAGTATTAGCAAAACCAATATTATATTTACACAGTAAAATTAAACCTAGGTGTCACTTTGGACAGTGCGCTCTCATTACACCAACATGTAATGGACATATAAAAAGGTTGCATATCAGCAAGTGAGACGCTTCGGGTCTATTCCTAATTTTCTTTCAATTGATGCCATTAAAACACTTGTGTGTTTCGTAACACGTTCAAGACTGAATTATTGTAACTCAATTTGATCTGGTTCGTCTCATTGTCACCTAGAGTAATCCAAAACAGTTCAATACACGACTGCTCACTGCATCTTTAGAGTAATTAAAACTGAACACACCTTGCCCGTCCGCCTGCCCGCTTGTCCGCCCGCCCACTCTCATTCTATAACCTTCACTGGCTACCCATTCGATCAAGAATGAAACACAAAATATGCACCCATTTTTACACCCCATGGATAAACGAACGCCCGTCTTCATCCACTGGTTATCTCATTGTTCTCACTGATAAAACATAGCCATAAGGACAACGTAATTTGTAAAGCAGGGCCCAGCTGCGTTTGAAAAATTACCCATTGATCTTAAACGCCATCCACACTGTGTTCAAAAGTGCCATTACAACTAACCTGTTTCGACAATGTCATGTTGTGTGACAAAATTTGATAACAATTCCAGCCTCATGTTTATACATGTCTTCTGATAGGATTCATAGTTCAAAGTACGTTGTGTCATGCCAATACTTGTTGTACAATACTACAAATTTATAGAGATTCTGAAACAAAGAAACTACTTTTTCGTGCCTTATACATTGCTTTACGGTCAAATTCATGGTTACTTCAAAGAGATCCTTGCTGCGGTGGGGAGAAACTGTTTCATCGGAATCATGGATTAGTTTTAGAGACCCCGACAATCCGACATTGTAACATATCAATGCAAATACCTGAGACAGTTTTCAAAGACACCACCGGTATCAGATCATTTTGGGAAAATCAGTGCATGTTTGGACGTGACAAGATTAGGTCATAGAGAAGTTGAAAGAAACTAGAGTGCACTCCTAGAGCATATTGGGAACTGGCAAAATGATCTAGAAAGAGAGTTCTAGGAACTTTTGACAAGATCTGGAACAGAGGCTACATATATGAAATGTCAGAATCTCTCTCACTTTCCTAGCTAGGTGTCATATGAATTATACGCTATTACATGCACATAAGTTACAGAAATTCGTTTGTTTTTTGTATGTGATAATAGAATGCGTTTAGCAAATTAGTAACATACAAGATTAATGAATGAAGTTTTTTGATACAATCGCTGTGGATGGTGTAATCTGATACGATGCTGCATCGTGGTGCAAAACTGAATTTAATAGTGTGTAGTGTTAGACCTTGTACTTATTTGTATTTGAATGTATAGTTGTGGATTATGCTCAATTACGTATTGTTGGCATTGTACATGTATAATTAGGCATTATATATTTGCGTCTTTAATTAATAAGGTAGGAAATGAATATGATTATTGTAGATGTTGATAGTCACTATATCGAGAATTCGGGATATGTGTTTGACGTTATGATTTTTGTTAGGGTTGTCCATAAATAACGGCCGCAGATAATATCGGTTTCCCTACCAACTCCCCTTGTCCTCTTTTATCATAATGTGGCTTATCCCCCCCCCCTGATGCGGACGTCCCAATCTAGCAGGGCTAATATGTGGGTCATGTAATCAACCTCAGGTACTGTCACCCAGCCGTATGTATTAATGCCAACACATTCATATATATTCTGTGGCACGAATCGTACAAATTGAAATTAACAAACAATTTATTCTTAGCCATCACCTATAAAGGACGTCTTCAAAACATACTGGAATGCACGCAGTAGGCATACAGAATCTGTTGAACACAGAATATCATAACAAAAACTACAAGCATGCGCACGTTCGCAAGGTCCTCGACACCCCCTAACCCCTTGTCCGCAATTGTCCATATTTGTACAACTCATCCCTTCCCATCCTTGCGGACATCATTTATGGATGATCCCTTATAGCCTTTATTATAGAACAATATGGAATATTTAGATGCGAGTGTATGAGATGACTTAACTGCCATTGTGCTGAGGAAAGGTCATTCAGAGAGTGTTAAGTCTCGTGTGTTGCGCCGTGAGCAGAATTGTACGTCCCTTCTAATCCACAAGAATCTTAACAGTAGGGATTGGACGCCACCAAAAGATTGAAGAGAGGAGAAGACGTGGAGAGCCGGGATAAAAGGTAATAGGGGAAAGGCTCAGTGCCGGAAAACAATGGTACCGGAAGTACCGACAAGGAGGATCGAGAGAACTGAAATAAAGGTACCGTTAGTACCGACACAGAGATAGAAGATGGAATTTACAGATGAATAACATAGATGAAAGAAGATAAAAGGAAATACTTTCACCTTTAATTTTGCGTGATGAAATAACTGTCTATCTGAATAGGTATTGTATTGATTGGAAATAATTGCATTGAAACATTTTCATGTAGTTGCTAACTATCGTGATATAGTTTATTAAAATGTTATAACTTTTCAATTTATTACTTTATACTTTAAACACCTAGAGCAACGACCTTGTTGACTGAGATATCGGAGCTGTTTAATCTTTTAATTGCCTGTTCTTCTCCTGGATTAGTAATAATTCCGTAGGGGACACATGACAGACAAGAAGAACAGACTTACATACTTGGTAATATTTACTTCCTTAATTACTGTCTGCTTGCTTTTGTTAGTAATTTTATGGAGTTTGTTTTCATAATATTGTCGTTGTAAATGTTTTATATCATATATAATACCGTAAAGAACTGAGAGGTACAGACTAGGCGCTGTACTAAGTCGATATTATTATTATTATTATTATTATTATTATTATTATTATTATTATTATTATTATTATTATTATTATTATTATTATTTGTTAGTAGTTGTTAGTAGTTGTAGCAGTAATGACAGCAGTAGTAATAGTAGTAGAATTGTTGTTGTTGTTGTATTAATTGGTAAAGGCGGGCACTTTAGACCTTTAGACCACAAGGCTGCTTGATGCTTACATATACATCTACGTTATCTGACATAATTTACAAATAACGTGAATTTTAGTTTTACTTTTTCCATCGACGGTATTTGATAGTTAGTTAATCACGATAATTTGACAACATAATTCATTTATTATTGTTTGATGAATATTGAATATTCATGTATCCTACATTTTGCTTAACTTTTATTCCTATTTATAATTATGGTGATTACATCATTAGAAGTGTGCACGATGATTGCATATATTTTCAATTTATCTTTTCTTTTGGATTTTAACTTTATTCTTGTTTGAGATTTTACGATCACTATCACTTGAATAGAAACGAATTTACCAAACATGCATACCAGTACTACTAGTAGTTGTTTTTATCTTAATCTATGTATCATTTGTAAAACATAATATATGTTTACTCACTAAATGCATAAAGAGTTCTAAAGAAGATATTTTCCATCCAATGAATTGTTTTAAATAATACTCTCGATTCTAGGCCAATCTGTAAACTGTAATTTTTGCTGCAAAATATTGAAATATACTACTAATCTTTTGGTAGGACTAAATACTATTTGTCATGATATTAATATAGAAAACTAAATATTAGCCAGTTGTCAATTACTTTATTTATCTCTGATTGCAAGAAATTGTAACAACAAATGACAGGCATTAAGCATAAGACCTAATGAGTAAAGGACGTATAACCGGCACGCACATGTCACGCCCTTTATCATTAATGACATAGTTACTCACCGAAAGTTTAGTTAAAAATGTCAACCGATTAGGCATCATGTAGACATTGATTTAAACAAACACACGCGTCTAATGTATTAAATTGAAATCGGTGTAATTACCAATCTAGCATAATTTATCTCCATGAAATAAACATTTCATTCATTGTCATTTTTTCAGACATCCCAGACACAGCTGTAGGCTATTTGGATACCTCATTTTTACCCACAGCGAAATAAATATAACAACAAAGACGGTCTAATAAAATTATATTATTTGTTTTGGCTTTATTATTATTCATTTTGTCAGCAGCTACGATAAGGTACACGAATTATTCTCAACAGCAATACGTCTCAGATGCGGATGGTCTTGGGATAGAACCCTGGCTGAGTCATACCAAAGGCTTATAAAAAATGGTACTTACAGCTGCCTCGCTGCTAGGCACTCAGGAATAAAAGGTTAGTGCTAGATTGGTCGTCATGGTGTCATGATAAAATGGCGGGTGGGACATCATGCATCATGTCTGTGACATGATGCCCCAGTATTAGTCACCACTATTAATTGTCACACTGCAGACATCATATCGGTTTGACACTAACACATTGTTAAAGCTACATTAAAATAACCCATATCAAGCACACACTCATGAACATACTGAATAATATACCTGATAAACTAAAGTCATGTATTAAAAATCAAGCATCCATTTACAGTAATCAAGCATCCAATTACAGTAATCAAGCATCCAATTACAGTAATCAAGCATCTACTTACAGTACTCAAGCATCAACTTACGGTAAGCAATCATCTATTTACAGTAATCAAACATCCATTTACTGTAATCAAACATTCATTTACAATAATCAAGCATCCATTTACAGTAAGTCTAGCAACTCACTAACGTAAATTTGTATCGTCTTGAAGAATAACGTATAAATCAAATCTTATGAGTTGTGATCGTAATTACGGGGTATTAGCACAATGTATTTAGTTCTTTTGCTTCGTTCATAATTACTTTTCTGTTATATCCATTTATGTGGAGACAACTGGTTGAGATTGGTGGTCCGGGAACCCATAAGGTAACGAATGATGTAAAATTCCTATTTCCATACTACTTTAATTTGTATGTCCTTTTCTTTTCTATCCAATCTCGTTATTTTATCTGTGCATGCTACTTGCTATAGTACTTAAAAATTTAAATGATTACGACAAATATTATTCAAACAAACTGTAAATTATTTTTTGATACAACGAACTATAATCCTCAATGCGTTTTTAAACTGTATTCATTTGTTGTCTGTTTAAATTCTTATCTTTAATTCAAAAAACTTGTTACTACTATTGATTGCGAATTCAAAAAAACAAAAAAAACAATGAAAATTACATCATATTAACATGCTGTGCTAACAGGAGGAGATTAACGGTAAACAAATGTACAGGTATTAAAAGAAAGAAGGCCGGCACTACTATCTATTTTTGTGGGGGATAAAGTAAATTATGTGCAATATAACTTTGAACTGAATGTTTCCTTTCATGCACTCAGCTGGGTAGTTTATGATGAATGATATAATTTATTCACCGATTAAATGTCCACATTCAACAACTCCATACTCAGTTATGAAGATTGTGGCCCTAGAGTTTCCAACTCTTTAAAATTTTCTTCTTGATTGTAAGACCGCTCTGGTGACTAGTTAGAGCGTCCACCTAGAATGCGAGAGGTCGTGCGTTCGAAGCCCGGCTGAGTCAAACCAAAGACGTATAAAAATAATACCAAGAGCTATATCGCTTGATGCTCAACATTATGAGGTAGGTGTTAAGAACTGGTCGGCCTGGTGTCAGGATAATATGACTGGGTGTGACATCATGCTACATGTCTGTGGCATGATGTCCCAGTGCTAGACATCACTATAAAATACAACACAGCAGAGATCGTAATGATATGACTGGAACTGTGTTAAAGCTACATAAAAAATCCTAATCACCCACCCACACAAAACACACACACACACACTTAAATATAAAAATTAAATTTATCTAGTGTACAAAATCATTCGTATGCTTGAATTACCTAAATGATAAAAACCACAATAATTAAATTAAAATGTTCCTAAATTTTCTTCCACCATTCCTTCTACTTCGTGACTCGTTTATTAAAATCATCTTCATTTATATCCAAATGATTGACGATTTCCTGGGATGAGATTGTTAAATGAATATTCGAAACGTGATTAAATCTAAATTGTATTTTACCGGAAGGGAGAAAACATGTATATGCGTATATTCCTCAATAGCAACCTGGATTATTTCAAATGTCTTCACAGTTTAGCCATACTTTTTTGTTTCCGTTGTCAGATAAGTGCTTTTCTGCATCCGAAGAAGCAAATCCTATGACCTTGTAAAATTTGCCATAAAGCTTGGTATGGTATCAAAGTCATAAATCACTTTGCCCCATGTGTTGATTCCCACGGTCAAAGAAAGCACTGCTACGATATTCATAAGGAGACCAGTGAGGGCCTGAAAAGAGGCAATACAAAACATGCTAAAGTCATGAGAGGGTCTGAAAAGAGGCAATACAAAACATGCTACAGTTCAGTAAGGGCTAGAAAACAGGCAATACAAAACATGGTACAGTCCAGTGAGGGCCTGAAAAGAGGCAATACAAAACATGCTACAGTCCAGTAAGGGCCAGAAAAGAGGCAATACAAAACATGGTACAGTCCAGTGAGGGCCTGAAAAGAGGCAATATAAAACATGCTACAGTCCAGCAAGGACCAGAAAAGAGGCAATACAAAACATGGTACAGTCCAGTGAGGGCCTGAAAAGAGGCAAGATAAAACATTCTACAGTCCAGTAAGGACCAGAAAAGAGGCAATACAAAACATGCTACAGTCTAGTGAGGGCCTGAAAAGAGGCAATACAAAACATGCTACAGTCCAGTGAGGGCCTGAAAAGAGGCAATATAAAACATGCTACAGTCTAGTGAGGGCCTGAAAAGAGGCAATACAAAACATGCTACAGTCCAGTGAGGGTTTGAAAAGAGGCAATACAAAACATGGTACAGTCCAGTGAGGGCCTGAAAAGAGGCAATATAAAACATGCTACAGTCTAGTGAGGGCCTGAAAAGAGGCAATACAAAACATGCTACAGACCAGTGAGGGCCTGAAAAGAGGCAATAAAAAACATGGTACAGTCCAGTGAGGGCCTGAAAAGAGGCAATATAAAAAATGCTACAGTCTAGTGAGGGCCTGAAAAGAGGCAATACAAAACATGCTACAGTCAAGTGAGGGTCTGAAAAGAGGCAATACAAAACATGGTACAGTCCAGTGAGGGCCTGAAAAGAGGCAATATAAAACATGATACAGTCCAGTGAGGGCCAGAAAAGAGGCAATACAAAACATGGTACAGTCCAGTGAGGGCCTGAAAAGAGGCAATATAAAACATGCTACAGTCTAGTGAGGGCCTGAAAAGAGGCAATACAAAACATGGTACAGTCCAGTAGGGGCCAGAAAAGAGGCAATACAAAACATGCTACAGTCTAGTGAGGGCCTGAAAAGAGGCAATACAAAACATACTACAGTCTAGTGAGGACCTGAAAAGAGGCAATACAAAACATGCTACAGTCCAGTGAGGGCCTGCCAAGAAGCAATATAAAACCTGTTACAGTCCAGTAAGGGCCAGAAAAGAGGCAATACAAAACATGGTACAGTCCAGTGAGGGCCTGAAAAGAGGCAATACAAAACATGGTATAGTCCAGTGAGGGCCTGAAAAGAGGCAATACAAAACATGATACAGTCCAGAAAGGGCCTGAAAAGAGGCAATACAAAACATGCTACAGTCCAGTAAGGGTCTGAAAAGAGGCAATATAAAACATGCTACAGTCCAGTGAGGGTTTGAAAAGAGGCAATACAAAACATGCTACAGTCCAGTGAGGGCCTGAAAAGAAGCAATACAAAACATGCTACAGTCCAGGAAGATCCTGAAAAGAGGCAATATAAATCATGCTACAGTCCAGCAAGGGCCAGAAAAGAGGCAATACAAAACATGGTACAGTCCAGTGAGGGCCTGAAAAGAGGCAATACAAAACATACTACAGTCCAGAAAGGGCCTGAAAAGAGGCAATACAAAACATTCTACATGTAGACATAAATTTAATGCATGCCGACAGTAAAAAAAGTTGTTTTCTTTCATAACGAAAGCAAGCATGATTTTAAATGAGTAGCCTAAAACTTCTATCCAAAAACAAGGGCAATCATTTGTTAAATCTGGCTTCTACAGCCTTTTATGAGAGGTTATACGGATAAAGGAAATCTTTTGTTAAAATCAGATAGAATTAATATTTTTTATAATAGGAATAATTCAAAATGCACAAGGGGGTATATTCAGGCCCAAATTTGTTGGGGTTCTAGAGGCTAGAGGTCATCTGATGTTAACAATATTTATAGATTTATTGTTTTATAATTCATGCATGAATTTCAAGAGAAAAGAGCTTTAAGCATGTTGGACATCCTTCATGTAAGTAGACATTAAGACCCAAATAACCGGCAGCCACATTTATTTCCAGTTAATGTTCAGTCAAGAAAATTTTCCTTCATCAATTGATGTCACATGTTAAATATTTGCCAGCCTTACTTTGATCGACTGTGTTATATATAGGTCTATTCACTTGTTACAGAACTGTATTTGCCGTTTGCTGAATGAAACATTCACCTTGGCTGATTAAAGATATTTTGTCATTTACATTGCTAGGCAGAATTAGGCTTTTGTCAGGTAGGGTTCATAACATCAATTGTTTCTAAGACAAAGGTCTTTTGCTTTAAATTAACGAATTTGACCTGTATTAAGTTTAGTATTTCTAATCTAACCTTACATGTTAATAATGGTTTAGAAATACCGATTGTCTTGTTTGTTTGTATAATATTACCAGTTTAGTAGAAACTGCATGTCCTTTAATTAAATTAATGTTGTGAGCAATAGTGTCCAATAGCTGGATTCGCTTCCACTGAAGCAAGTGCCATTCACTTTACCAATTTCGGTAAATCGAATATACTTTTATGTCAGAAATTATATGTAATTTACTGTAACAAGTTATGGAAAATACATTATTGCAAATGTAAAACCAGGAGAATGTTAGTAATTCTAGCAAACTTAAATCTACTCACTGAATATGAAAGTACATTTCTTGTTGTTTTTTATTGTTCCATCATAAATAGACATTACACTTTTTTTGTTGTTGATATTCGGGATCTCAGTTTACACTCAGTGCGTGGAGGAAACATGATTGTTAAATGTACTCTCTAGAATGCAGATGACTTTAGGAAATAGATTAAAGAACGCACAAATGCAGGCAAAGTAAACTTAAATTGAACGAAATGTAACAAATTGACTGCACACCATTTTAAAAGTGAATTCGCGATATGGAAACATCCAGAAAAGCTAATATAACATAGATTCCATGTAGATATGACAATGCACTGCGTGTGGTTCTACTTCAGACTATCATATTGTAAACAGTTTAAAATGTCGCGTCAAATGCATATAATTTTGACTTTTGAAAAGATTTTTATTATTTCATATTACCATATCAGGGATAGACAGATACCCAGACGAGAATACAATGGCGTTCGGAGGCGTTGCAGCGGGAAGCATGAAGGCGAAAGAGCAGGCAATGGCGACTGAAGACATCAAGTAAACGGGGTGCGAAGAAGTTGATTTAGACTGAAATTATAACATTTAATTGCTAGAAGTAAAATGCAAACATTATACTATACGCTGTCGAGCTGTACATCTATGATAGAATAGTCAAACTGTTCACATTTGTTCATCCACTAAATGACACACAAGAGGAAAAAATATATTTAGAAGTCCCTATAGCACAGAGGTATGATTTAGCTATGTTTCTCAACTAAAATTGGATTGCTTCGGTAGTCTAGTGGTTAGAGCCCAATCCCGGCCTTGTCAAACGAAACATTTAATACAGAAAAATAATAATAACAGCTGCTTCGCTTGGTGCTCAGCATTGAGAGGAGGTTAAAGTTTGGACTGGTCGGCCTGGTGTCCGGATAATGTGACTTGGTGGACATCATGTCACATGTCTGTGGCGTGATGCCCAGTGCTAGACATCACTATAAACTGTCACACAGCAGACATCTTAGAGATATGACCAAACGATGTTTAAAGCTACGTCACAAAATCTAAATAACACACACACACACACTCAACTAACACTGACCTCATAGTGCGCGTAAGTTATTCTGTTTAACATTGACAGAAAAAGTCGTCTTAATAGCAATGTTTTTTTTCTCCGTTGTATACAGAAAAGAATCTCATGAAGTAGAAAGCGTTTAAGCCTTTACGCGTGAATACTGAAGTTGCGCACTATTATAACTGCAAATATTCTAAAACCTTTTAAAAGGAAACCAAAGTGACATTGATTTATGTGTAATTCTTCACAAATTAGCAATATAAGAAAAACTCTAAATTAAGATATGTACGTACCAATTCGATCATTATAGGCATCAAAAGGTTGGCCGTAGCAGTGTTACTAGTTACTTCAGTTGCCATCGTGACTATGCAGCAGAAAATGAGATTCATTATCCAAAGCTCGTGATCATTGAACACAGCAAGTTGATCTCCTACCCAATCGGATAGCTTTGATTTCTGCGATAATAAAAGAAATTCACAATCGACGCATGCACTGCTAGAACGACGGGATAGTTAAGGTTAATCAATGTTTTTTGGATAATTTTAGAGTCAAGAGATTCAAAGCTAAGAGAAAGATTCTAAATTAAAATGGCCCCTGTTAGGGTATTGTTATAGTAGTAAATTAAAATGGCCCCTGTCACGGTAATGATATAGTAGTAAATTAAAATGGCCCCTGGCAGGGTATTGTTATAGTAGTAAATTAAAATGGCTCCTGTCAGGGTAATGTTATAGTAGTAATAAACCAGTAGTTTTGTTAGATAAATAATAAACAGATAACTACATATGCAAGAACACGAAACCCCTAATATAAATTCAAAGTTCAAAACACTACATTGAACACTGTTATTTTTTCATTAATCACAAGGTTTCTATGTACCGTAGAAAACGTTACCAATAGTTGATAATGAAATATTACGAGCATTGAATTGATATAATTCATGGCAAATTTTGGAATTATAACTCAACAAAAACACATCATACTGAATATAATGATATACGCATGACCGTGTTGGCAAAGAGGGTAAACCGTGACAGGCTATTTGTCATTGATTCAGTATGCGAAATGTCATAAAATTAAACCTTTGAAAGAAACGAAATCAAAGACGCAACAATAATAACAAAAGTAAAAAAAAACTGTAAAAGCTGTTGATTGTACTTCTGGAATAGTGAAGTTTATGTCAATTTCAAAATCTAGTTATCCGTCTTTAAAAATGAACACATATATTTTGATGCAATCAGCATATCGTCAAAAATAGAAAGTACAATTGTAGAGACTGACATCTTCAGAGTTAATTCATTATTTATTGAGACACAGACGAAACATTGACATCTTCAGACACAGTTTGTATTTTATTGTGGCGCTGACGAAACATTGACATCTTCAAATAATGTATTATATATTGGGACGCAGACGAAACATTGACATCTTTAGATATAATACATTCTTTATTCGGACACTGACGGAGTAATACACTACAATTACTCACCCTGCTAGCGTCTGCGATTGCAAAACCTCCACCAAGAAGCACCATTATTCCCCAGGGAACTTTTTTGTTTACTGTTTGCCATGTGAGGAGTGGGGTGTACTTCGGTCCTGCTACTTTACCAAAATAAACAAGGAATAGTTAGCAATACATCGTGTTGAATGATGTAAGGACACATTTAGAAGAAATGTTAAAAAAATCAGCTATGTATTTGATCAAATTGCAAAGACTTACGTTAGAAAATTCAGGTCCGGCTCTAAGATGTGCGGGGCCCAAGGCAGCAAGCGAAGAGCGCGGAACTCCAAGCAAAACAAAATGCATTGCGGAAAAGCACGTGGCCTAAGGCGGTTTCCTCGTTCGCCTTGTCTTAGGGCAGGCCTAAGAAATATGTTGGTTACTAGCAAAGGTAGGTAAGCGACGTTTAAATAATTACTGGTCCAGTAGAAGTACTGTACAGTGGGCTATTTACCATCTCTCTGTAGCTAGCGGTCAGATAGATGTTATGCTTTGCCTAGCAATCTCTGTGTGATTTAGTTTCCAGTGAATAACTACCAATTGGCATACGTTATTGAGATGTTTTCTAGATGAAACCCAAACTTCATTAAAAGCGTCCAAGCAATGTTGCTCTTGAATGAATTCCCTTGAGTAACAGGAATAATGAATAACACATAACAGCACACAAGTCGTCATTTAGTTTTAGCAACATCACTGCAATGGTTGAAAGCAATACATTTCAAATCTTCATACAAATTCTATAATTATTCCTGTGAGGTAATAACGGGATGTTGTTTTGCATTTGTCTATTATTAAGCGTTGTATACAATCTAGATATAAAACATGTCTCTTGTATGTATATCTGGTCATTCTATCACGTCAGCTTTTTGCCTACAATGCTGCATTACTGAAGACCAATCAGTCTCATTAAAATCAGATCTCCACTGTTATACATGAAAATCTGACAGCGACCGCTTATGGGGCATGCTTTAGTAACTTATAATATTATCAAAATTGCTCACTTTAGCAGTCAGTCAGATGAAGTCATATATCTTCGTATTTGGAGACTTAGCTGTGTGGATAAAGAGTTTGAACTTGTGCCGAACGATTTGATTCATTCTCAGATTTTTGAAAGTCGCATTTCCATTGGCTAATTCAAAGGTCATCATTAGATGACACCTAAGCGGTCGTAATCTGATCTTGATCTAAAACAGAGCAAATTTGATTTCAATCAGATTGGCAGACCATTAACAGTGTAGATCACGCTACATACATAGAAATGATAATTATATTGCATTAAATATTGATGTTTGAAATGTTAATACTAGTTAAGTTACATCTTCCCAGAATGAAATTTTATTAGGCACTCTGGTTGAAATGGCTTTTATATATTTAATAAAGGAACACACTAAAAAATGATATATAATATAACTATTCATTACCTAGCTCTAGTTTTCACGTTTGTAAAAAAATACCTCATTAACATTATAAGCGCTCCTTTCCCATATCATAAACGCACCTGTCCCACTTCATAATGCGAACCTGTCCCACATGATAATACGAACCTGTCCCACATGATAATACGAAACTGTCCCGCATCATAATACGAACCTGTCCCATATGATAATACGAACCTATCCCACATGATAATACGAAACTGTCCCGCATCATAATACGAACCTGTCCCACATGATAATACGAACCTATCCCACATGATAATACGAAACTGTCCCGCATCATAATACGAACCTGTCCCACATGATAATACGAAACTGTCCCGCATGATAATACGAACCTGTCCCACATGATAATACGAAACTGTCCCGCATCATAATACGAACCTGTCCCACAGCATAATAATCATGACAATGATGATGTGCATCTTTCGAACAGACAATTATTTTAGAGACTCTGAACTGACAGCTAATTTTAAGATGGCTGATCAGGATTTATGATTTTGGACGTTCAGAGATTTGTTTACTGGGGTTAATATCGCACTTACAACTATTCCTCCAGCAGAAGATGTTTGGCCTCTTTGCAGGCAGGAAGAACAGCAGTGAAATAACTAAGATTGCTGCTGTTGAATCAGACACATATATTTTTCCCCTGAAAAAAAAAGAAAAATGTAGATTTCGATAGATGTAATATTAACAGTCAGATGACTCCCTAGTTTCTTTAATTTACAGCTAATGCATGTTTTTATGTTTATAAAACCCGCACGCGGGCATGCTAGCTATAATAATTATGAATGTGAATAGGAAGTGCATTTCTAAAATGACTTCAACCATTTTAATCTTTCCTACATACTAGTGGTTAACGTTTAACGTATTTTTTATCCAGTTTTTTGTACTGTCATTTTCCATACAAACATAAATAACAAACACCATGTCTGACTTCTTTTCATTATGTTTAAAGAATCCCAATGAATGCTACAAAAATCAAAATTTGTTTAGTACATAATAATTGTACCTCAAGAATCTCATTGGAGTACAGGATTTTATTATTTTAAGAAAGCTGTTTTGCATTAGAGAATCATATAACAAAAAGAACGTTGTTTGCGGTAATGATTAGTATTAATGTAAGAAAGTTGTATGTAGTATGGATCCTAGTACTGCAAGTAAAAGGGACCTCGGTACTGTAAGAAAGTTATATGTAGTAAGGACCTCAGTACTGTAAGAATGTTATATGTAGTAAGGACCTAGGTACTGCAAGAATGTTATATGTAGTAAGGACATCTGTACTGTAAGAATGTTATATGTAGTAAGGACCTCGGTACTGTAAGAATTTTGTATGTAGTAGAGAACTTTGTACTGTAAGAACGTTATATGTAGTAGGGGACCTTGGTACTGTAAGAAAGTTGTATGTAGTAAAGACCTTGGCACTCTACGAAAATTGTATCTAGTAAGAGACGTTGGTACTGTAAGAAAATTGTATGTAGTAAGTGGACATTGGTACTGTAAGAAACTTGCATGCAATAGAGACCTAGCACTGTAAGAGAGTTGTATGTAGTAGTGGACCCTCATACTGTAAGAAAGTTATATCCAGTGGGGGGCCCTGGTACTGTAAGAAAGTTGACTGAAGTAAGGGAACTTGTTACTATGAGAAAGTTGCATCTAGTAGGGGACCTTGGTACTGTATGAAAGTTGTCTCAAGTAGGGGACCTTGGTAAAGTAATAAAGTTGTATGTAACAGGGACTTTGGTAATGTAAGAAAGTTGTTTGTAGTAGGGAACCATGGTACTGTAAGAAAGCTGTATGTAGTAGAGGACCTTGGTAATCTAAAAACGTTGTATGTAGTAGGCAACCTTGGTACTGTAAGAAAGTTGCATATTGTAGGGGACCCTGGTAATGTAAGAAAGATGTTTGTAGTAGGGGACTTTGGTACTGTAAGAAAGTGGCATGTAGTAAAAGACCTTGGTAATCTAAAAATGTTGAATGTAGTAAGGGACCTTGTTACTGTAAGAAAGTTGTATCAAGTAGGAGACCTTGACAATGTAAGAAAGTTTTTTTGTAGTAGGGGTCCTTGATACTGTAAGAAATTTGTATGTAGTAGGGGACCTTGGTACTGTAAGAAAGTTGTAACAAGTAGGAGACCTTGACAATGTAAGAAAGTTGTTTGTAGTAGGGAACCTTGGTACTGTAAGAAAGTTGTATGCATTCGGGACCTTGGTACTGTACGAAAGTTGAATGTAGTATGGGTCCTTGGTACTATAAGAAAGTTTTATCTAGTAGGTTACTTTGGTACTGTATGAAAGTTGTACGTAGAATGGGACTTTGGTACTGTAAGAAAGTTGTTTGAAGTAGGGACCTTTTTTACTGTAAGAAAGTTGTATATAAAAAAGGACCTTGGTAATTCTAAGATATGTGTTTTGTAGGACATGACCTTGGTAATGTAAAGAAACGATGGTTTTGAACGCGAATTTGGAAATGTAAGAAAGTTGCTGAATGGGACTTTGGTAATGTAATTTGTTGACTGGACAAGTGTGATGTAATAATATTTGTTGAATGGGACTTCGGTGCAGAAAGAACTTTGATGAATGGAACTTTATCGCTGTAAGAACGTTGCTGAATGGGAACTTGGTATTGTAAGACCGTTTTTTAATGGTACATTGGTTCTGAAAAAAAAATATTTAATGGGATCGTGGTTCTCTATAAAAGTTGTTATGTAACTTTAGTACTGTAAGAAAGTTGTTAAAAGAAACCTTGGTTCAGTAAGAAAGCACATAGTACTTTAAGAACGTTGTCGAATGGACCTTGGGAAGGAAGAAAGTTTCTGAATGTGATCTGGAACTATAAGAATGTTTCTGAATGGGGATTTGTTGCTCTAGGAAAGTTATGGAATGGTACTTTGTTACTGTAGGAAACTTGTGGAATGGGACTTTCATGCAGTAATAAAGTTCTTGATTGGACCTTGATACTGTAAGCGTTTTGTTGTATGGGAGATTGAAAATGTAAGCGAGTAGTTGAATGGGACCTTGATACTGTACGAAAATTGTTCAATGTAACCTTGAACCTGTAAGTGAGTTGTTGAATGGAACCTTGATACTGCAAGCTAGTTGTTTAATGATGCTTGGTTCTGTAAAAAAAAGTTGTTAAATGGGACTTTCGCTCTGTAAGAAAATTGTTAAATGGAACTTTCGTTCAGAAGGAAATTTGTTAAATAGTAAATCTGTAAGAAATTTGTTGAATGTGAGTTTTGTACTCTAAAAGAGTGATTGAACGGACCTTTGAAACTGAACGAATGCTGTTTGAAGCATGGAACCTTAGTATTTTAAGAACGTAGTTTTGTTGTACAACACCTTGGTACTGCAAATTGTTGTACGGGACTTCAGTATTATGGAATATACAAATGATGTGCTTGCAGGCATTTTGAACATATGGCGTCGATGTCATGTTTTTACAAGTTGAATACTGTTTCTGTCATCGTCAGGCGTCGTTGAAAACCACTTTTTTTTCGTTTTGGTTTAAAATTTGTTATACCTCTAAACCTTTTTTTCAGGGCAAATTAAAAATTGGAACTTGCGACGTAAACAGAAGTCAAAAGTATCGATTATCTAAATTGACACTAGATGGTCTTTTGACAATTCTTTTTCACTGCATCTTACAATGGGTGACAAACTTGATTTAACGTATTTTATTGTTTATTCGGTGATATATAAGTCGAGCAGAAGTTATTTTAGTCTTTTCTTATCAAACATTTAAATACTTCATTTCACACTCAATAAATAGAACATATTTGATCTAATTTACAAAACTATAAATTTTTTAAATTGTCGCTTAAGAATGTATACTTCTAAAATGTTATATAAGATGGCCGACTGCACAAACTGTTGGGGCCCCGAGAGGCCGAGTGGTCTAAAGCGCTGTCCGTTACGGATCACTGCCATCTCACCTCTGTTTGCGTGTGTTCGAGTCTAGGATTCGGCTAATGTAGATATGTGAGAAAGCTTGCCAGTAGATTCTCGTGGGTCGGTGGTTCTTTCCGGTGATTTCCCGGTTTCTTCCTCCACCATTAATACTGGCCGCTATGAATAGCCTATCGTGTGCTGAAAAATGGCGTTAAGCCCAACAACAAACAACAAACAAACAAAAGCACAAACTTTTGAAAATTAAATCTAGAGAGATGGATTTTGACTGTTGTAAAGAAAATATAAAATCACATTTAATATGTTCAGGAGACTCTATATAAATAACAATTCGGCAGAATGTAAACTAAAGCACAATGAAGTATTGACTGTGGCAATAAAATCAGAAATGTGAAGAAAATAAAATTAATTTAAGAAAGAAAAAGCAAACTCTGATTCCAAAACTGTGTAAAAAGTCAACAATAGTGACAGTTTGATCAAAAGTTTTTATTTTTACCAATTTTTATAATGCTTCCTATCAAGTCGGAATTCTTAGAGTATTAATCTATACGTAATGTTATATTGCAACAATGCAAATTAAATATGAATCGAACTTTCTTACATTTTATCGCGAAATAGCACACCCCAGCCATCTGACTCAGGCGGTTCCCTTGACAACCAGAGGATAACCAGTAGAATAAACAATACTCCTACAATTACCTCAGCAAAGCTGAAATACAAAGAAGTAAATGCATGCATGTATCTTTTTCTATCTATCTATCTATCTATCTATCTATCTATCTATCTATCTATCTATCTATCTATCTATCTATCTATCTATCTATCTATCTATCTATCTATCTATCTATCTATCTATCTGTGTGTGTATGTGTGCATGTGTGTGTGTGCACTATTATGATTCATTAATGTGTGTAATTTAATAGATAACTAGGTGTTCGTGTCTATATTTGTGCACCGTCCTTGTTTGATTGGGCATGAGTACCATGTGTCACTCACTAGGTTCTCCTAGGTCTTCCTCCATTTTAATGTACTTTCTGATACGTAAAGCATTTCACGTTTAGAAAAGAGCTCGTTAAACTGCACCAAATCAAATCCCTTTTTTATCCATATTTATGCAAGCATGTTTTATATGCAAATTTGCCAAGGTCTATGATTGGGTGGATATATTGTTTTGTCAGTGTACAAGTGTGCAATAGATTTGGCTACCGTCTCAATCAGCCTAAATAAGAATGCATTGTCATTTTTCGTTCGTTTATCAATTTGTTAACTCATTTGCTTTCAACTTATTTTATCTTAAATAGTGTCAAAAAGTATTGTGATTACTGTATTGGTTAGTTAAGCATTATTGATCGATCGATTAAATTATGTTTCTTTTTTCTAATGTGTTGATACCTTTGAGTAAACATTTTTTGCAACTGATTGTTTTGTATTAGAGAAATGTATTTAAATTGATCACTTATGTTTCAATTATCATTTTCATCTTAATTTCAGTGTTGTTTATATTCAGTGTTACATTTTTATACGATGCAAGAAGAAGAAGTTTTAGGATTGTTGTAGGTTTCTCACTATTTGCTTTTAATATGTTTGTTTACCTTATCTTTGTTTACCTTATTCTTTGTTTACCTTATCTTTGTTTACCTTATTCTTCCAAGGGAATTGTAATGTCTCTGCATAGCATCACGAATAGCCATTTTACGAGATGAATCAACTTTGCGACAGCATCTGTGAACACATGCAAAATTGGAACAAGAACTCCAGGAAAAAGCTTAAAGACACTATGTAACTTTGAAACTTTTATTTTATATGTATCTTCCTGTGAATGAACTACTGTTTATTCTGCAATATCTGTGTCAAATTCTATGAACCAGTGGCAGATTTTGTCAATTGTTCTAGTATATGGGTAAGTGCCCTGTTTCTTATTGCTTTTTACAACTTTGTTTCTTTGGCTGCTGGTTCCAATTATAAAACTAATTTATTAAATAGATACAAAAATTACATTTATTGATTGAAACTAATCAGCGTCTTCTCTTTACATGTATCTGTGTGATGTAATAATTTTGAGATAAAAAAATGACATTATTTAGTCTACTACTACTACTACTACTACTACTATTACTACTACTACTACTACTACTACTACTACTACTACTACTACTACTACTACTACTACTACTACTACTACTACTACTTCTAAAATAACCATTATCTTTGATTCTTATTATATTCCTCAGCAATGCAAAAAACTACTCTGGTAAAAAAACGCAAGATTGCCACTTACGTGCATGAAAGAAACATAACATGTAATTAATAATAATAATAATAATAATAATAATAATAATAATAATAATAATAATGACGACGATGATGATGACGATGATGATGACTATGACGACGACGATGACGACGACGACGATGATGATAATGATGATGACCATTATGCTCGATTGTTATTTCATTACTGAACAATGTAAAACAAATTACTCTGGTAAATAAATGCAACATCGCCACTTACGTGCATGAAAGAAACATAATCTGCAATATGGCCCAAGCAAGTAATAACGTCATAAGAGACAAAGGAACGGCAAACGCCATCCAGTTGGCAAAGGAGATAGGTGGATTTTCCTTGTTCGCTGTATACAATCTGAAATGAAGCTTTAACTGAACTAAGATATAGGTATATTAACAGTATGTTGTTGTACTATGCTGAAGGAAACATTTTCAGACTTTAGAAAATTCTTCAGAAGGAAATTGCCGGTGTATTTTTGAAAAACATGTAAGAGCCAGGAAAGCATTATGAAGTTCGTTAAACTTGCCCCCCCCCCGCACCCCTGTACACGATATGATTAATTTGCAAAGACGACAATTTATTTTAGTATTGTATTTTTCAATGAACTATGCTCATGAGATGATAATACCCCCATGGCGTATTTTTATATCTCCTTTAAATGCACTATTAACCAATTTATATGTCTGTTAGACTTCTATCTCTTTTATTTAAAAATGACGTGTGTCTTTGCATGACTATGTCTTACTTGTCTGTGTTATTCTTGTATGCCTATTTCCGTATTGTTAAGGTTATATTTGTATGACTATCACTTACTTATCAACATTGTCCTTCAAGACAAGATTTGGTGGCGTTCCAGTCAGTGTAGCAATACCACCAATGTTTGCTGCATATGCAACGCACAAGGAAAATCCTTTTGCAATTTTGGATGTGTGTGTTTTTCTTATTGAAGCTTCATTACATCTACAAATAGAGGAAAACATCTTAAGAACAAAAATCTCATACATGCCATGTAAGTACTTGAAATATTATCAAACATAATATTATCTAATTATTACTTGGAAAGCAACATAGTATCTATAAATATATTTGCTATGATAAAATCATTACATTGTAATTCATACTAAGTTCAAATTCCATGATTGTGCCATTTTAGCAATTATCATAATGTACTGAGAGGCATATTATCTCTTTCATCAAATTCCTTTAACTGCAAGGATTGGAAGCTTCCGCTTTAAGATTTTAAATACAATAATGAACGCACCCCAATATATATATATATATATATATATATATATATATATATATATATATATATATGTATGTATGTATATATATATATATATATATATATATATATATGTATGTATGTATATATGTATATATATATATATATATATATATATATATATATATATGGGTATATGTGTCTTTGTGTGTGTGTTTTTGTGTTTGTACATGATTGCGTGTGTGAGAACAATTACTCAATCACGCATAACTTCCTAATAGATTTTAATGAATAAAACAATTAACAATTATCGTACTTGTTGATAATCCCATGCACCAGTCACATTTAATGACGATTCCAAATATCATTCACATATATTGAAAGATCAATATATAGATATTGTTGGTGGTATGAAGAAAAAATTTAGCTACAAAAACTGCTATCCTTCTCCCTTCATGCGATAAATAATAATGTGCAATCTTCAAGCATATGTTCCCATACTTTATTGCAAATGTCTCGTTCGATCGGTTCGGTGATAATTAAGAAAAGCCACAGCAATATTATTCAGCAATATGCTTAATATTTCTTGCATGAAATGATTTTATTCACTTTTTAATGTGTTGCTTACAGAAATGTAAGATAAAAATGTATTTGATCTTTTTTGTATTACTAACTGTCTAACTCGCAAGAAAATAATTTTACTTTGCAACCTGCTCGTAAATATCTCCCACTTGATTTGGAGACGTCGCGTTACAGTTGGCGGCTCCCTCTTCTGTTGTCTTCAACTCAAACGATGGATTTGTTACGCCTTCCTGCTGATCGACTGTTAGGAAAAAAAATCTTAATCTTTAACATAAATGAACAATCTCAAAACTTTGAATATTACCCAAAATATGTATAGCTTCAGACGAGGTCTTTTGAACAGTACCCAACATATGCGTAGTTTCAGACGAGGTCTTATGAACAGTACCCAAAATATGTGTAGATTCAGACGAGGTCTTATGCACATTACCCAAAATATGTATAGCTTCAGACGAGGTCTTATGAAGAGTACCCAAATTATGTGTATATTCAGACGAAGTTTTATGAACAGTACCCAAAATATGTGTAGCTTCATACGAGGTCTTATGAACAGTACCCAAAATATGTGTAGATTCAGACGAGGTCTTATGAACAGTATCCAAACTATGTGTAGCTTCAGACGAGGTCTTATGAACAGTACCCAAAATATGTGTAGTTTCAGGCGAGGTCTTATGAACAGTACCCAAAATATGTGTAACTTCAGACGAGGTCTTATGAACAGTACTCAAAATATGTGTAGTGTCAGACGAGGTCTTATGAACAGTACCAAAAATATGTGTAGCTTCAGACGAGGTCTGATCTTGATTCATGGGACCTAGCAGTGTTAGTTCACTCTCAGATAAATTGTGTTTCAGAACATGGCTATAATAAAATGTCATGCATATATATATATATATATATATATATATATATATATATATATATATATATATATATGTGTGTGTGTGTGTGTGTATGTGCATCTGTGTATGTATACATGTGTGGATTGATAGATGGATGGATATGAATATTTAATAGATAATCTTAAAAGAAATAAAATAAATCAAATTTCACTTAGAAACAAAATGCATGCAAACATGGAAAGAAAACAAGTGTTTGGAAGTTTCAATACATACTTTGTTCGGGTTCACGGTGTACCTCTTGTAACTGATTAACCACAGCATAAATAATCGGCAACATCATTGAAGCCGTGGCAGTATTGCTGATCCACATTGACAAAATCCAGGTGGTAAACATAAGACCGAGCATCAGTCTGAATAATAAATGATGTTTTAAGAATATTGGAGACACAATACATATATCATGCTCTTCTAATGAACGAAACCTAGAATCAATATTAAAAAAATGATTACAAAAGAAAATTTTAAGTGAAAACTGTGGTAGATTTATCAGGAGAGCGCCGGACTAGTAAAATGAGCTCTCTAGTTAGAAATCCACCTAGGACAGTTGAACTCTGAGAAGTCTATGTAAAAAATTCCAGTTCACCACTTCATTCCTTCACAGAGAATTCGCTGTACTCTTCGATTAAAACTTACTGCTTGATCTATGATATAAGCCTAAATAAAATACAATGTGCAGAAGCCGAATGTGAAATAAAATCTTAGAACAAAAACAAACGCTATTAATTAAAGGCACTTGTTAATAAAAAATAAGTTGATAGCTTATCATTACTAATGTAATATATCACCTTGCAATCACCGCGCGCTCGAAGCATTCGAACAACTTTAATTTTAGATCAAGTTGTCGTGCAAATCGGAAAAAAACAATTGCGTAATGCAAAACTATCTTCAGCTTTATATTTGGACTACATATATCTATCAAAAGAAGAGACAGAAAGGTAGATGGAATTATATGTACAGCAAATGATAAACTCACAGATTTGGTTGTGAACCAATAAGCTTCAATATCAGTAATGCAATACGCTTGTGAAGATTCCATTCCTCAACTGCTGCTGCCAATATCAATCCTCCGAGAAACAACATGGAACTGTCCTTTAAAACAAGCGTCAATAAAAAGATCACAAATTTATCGGAGAGACAGACATATATTCGAATGAATTAAAGAAATATTTATTGACTGACTTACTGAGGAAGCAAGTGAGAGAGATGAGGATAATTTGCCTTTACAACGTTTAATTTGCGAGTTAAAGTGCATTTCATAAATGATTCCAAACTTTTCATAACTCTCAAACATTAAAGTAGTAAAGAACCTTTAAGAACGAAGATACTTTGGTCTTTGAATTTCAAGTTAGAATTACGACTTTGGTTAGAAGCGTCTGTGACCCACTGGGACAAATGATTAAGTGCACAAGCATAATGAATGGTTTTCTGATACTGTATATCCGGTCCTTCATATGCGCTCATTTTAAATGAAATTAAGAAGCAAGTAGATCCGGTACATTTGGAGTGAGCACAAATGTTTAGTGCTCATTACAGCATTATGAAAAAGTACAGTTTGCTTCTACATACCGTAATATAAGAAGAGCATGTGGCTGACGCTGTCATCACCTTGAGCATTGGAAGCAGGAATACGGGCAACAAAGCTGTTGCGGCTATGGGAATGGCCTCTGTCAACCATAGTATGGCCATGGCTAATATTACATATGCACATCTTGCCGCCTGCAGATAATAATTGATTAATTGAATGCTTGAATGATTGTTTGAATGATGGACGGAATGACTGATTGATTGATGGATAGATGGAACAACTGATTAACTGATTGTTAGACATGTATACGGATATTCGTACATGGACACCTACAAAGATCAATCAGTACATAGACAATTACACGCATCAGTCCATACGAAGACACCGACAGGGATAAACCCATGCATTGATACTTTCACGAATTTATCGATCAACAAAGCAACACCTTACTGCAACCCACCTACACTTAGATTTGACCATACTATACGTTTTTAGTTTTATATCAAGAAACAATATTATGCTATATTTGTCCTACAGTAAGACCTCTCTCAAAAATAAATAATTGGAGACATGATGGAAATTAGATTGTGTTATAATGTAGGACTTTGTTTAATTATCGTCACCAAAATCAAAATTTACCTGTGAGTGTTCATTGCGTGCGAAATTACAACTAACGCTTAAATTACGTATTCACTTCAAAACAATAATAGTGTGATAAATCCAAAAATTCATTCATGCACTTACAAAGTTGAAAATTTGCATCACGTCTGATAAATCTTTCAACGACAGACCATGATAGATGAAAATCTTTTATGAAATTTTTCTTCACGTAAGTGTTCCCAATTCAAGTAACTTTATAAACCCAATTTACTGTAGCGTACTCAAATCATTTAACGTATCCAAATGATTTTACCGTAGCAATTCACTGTATTATACCCCGTTACTTTATATTACTCAGTTCACTGTAGCGTATCCATTTCACTTTACTCATTTTACTATAGCGTACCCAATTCACTTTACTCAGTTCACTTTGGCGTACATAATTCGCTTTAGCTATCCGAATTGACTAAACTGTTTCTTAATATCAGTGAACTCAATTCATTTTAGTGTACTCAATTCAAATAGGTTACCGAATTCTTTTTAGTGCTCCCAATTCCAATATCGTAATAAATACAATTTAGTTTACCCAATTCATTTTTGTGTACCCAGTTCAAATAGCAAAATCAATTCATTTAGCATACCCTATTCAAAATGTGAAATCAATTCATTTTAGTGTACCCATTCAAATAACGTACTGACTTCATTTTAGCATATGCAATTAAAATAGCGTAACAAATTCGTTTTAGTATACCCAATTCAATCAGCGCAACCAATACATGAAAATGTACCCAATTTAAATAGTGGAACCAATTCATTTTAGTGTATCCAATTCAAAAAGCGTAACAAATTTGTTTTAGTGTATCCAATTCAAATAGCGTACCAAATTCGTTTTAGTGTATCCAATTCAAATAGCGTAAGAAATTCGTTTTAGTGTATCCAATTCAAATAGCGTAACAAATTCGTTTTAATGTATCAAATTCAAATAGCCTAACAAATTATTTTTGGTTATCCAATTCAAATACCGTAAAGTATTCAGCAGACTATTTTCACAGCACAGGCATAAAATAAATGTTAAGTACTTTTGCAAGTAAATGTGGGATATTTTCAACCCCAAAAACCGTGATATTTTAACGAGTGGTGTTGTCGCAACTTAAAATATATTGTTTCTGGTACAACAAGATTAAATACAATAGGTTTTAACGTAGCAAAGAATTTGCATTTGTTATATACCAAATTTGCTCCAGAATCGAAGATTAAAATATTAAATTCATTCTCTTCCAAAACGTAATTGTCCACACCATATTTTCGTAAATTTGTATGTACTTTCAGTTTGAAACTACGTAACCCTAGAAAGCGGTAGGATTGGGTTGATTTAATTTGTCACAGTGAATTAGACTTTTGTTCATCTGTAGACTATTTGACCCTATTTGAAAACAGTGTTCGTCCGTCCGATCTATCATTAACATTGACAGTGATATAAGGGGTCATTGCAACAGAGAGATGCAAATGGCGTCTAGTCAAATTGCTTTATCAAAGATTAATTTCCATGTCTGTAATGTAAGACCAACACCAACAAGATCTGTACCACGCCTTCGTGGACGTGACGAAGGCATTTGACAGGACATGGCTTGCAGCCGTGTGGACTAGCATGAGTCTGTATAACAATGCCAACCTCATCACAGTAATAGAGCACTTTTACAACAAGACTACCAATGCAGTAAACTTCAAGGGCAGCACAAGGGACTTGTTCAGAACGGCAGTAGGAGTCAGACAAGGCTACCTGCTTTCTCACACACTATAGAACGTCTTTCTGGAGAGAATCATGGCTGACGCGCTTGAAAAGCATGATGGGACAGTCAGCATCTGAGGCAGAACAGTTACCAACCTACGATTTGCTGACGACATTGATGAACTAACTAACTTAGTAGAAAAACCTCGACAAACCTTCTGCAGCCTATGGCGTAAATCAGTATAGAGAAGTCCAACATGATGATCAACAAAACCAAGGGCATCAGCACTGACATCATAGCCCAAGGTACAAAGCTATAAGTAGTGCAAAGCTTCAGGTATTTGAGGGCAATTGTAACAGATGAAGGATATAAGCCTGAAGTACTTTCCATGATTCAGTAGACATCAGCAGCACTGATGACAAAACTGAAACCCATTTGGAACGACAAGAACATCGTACTCAGTTTAAAGGTCAGAATGGTGCAGTTACTGGTTATCTCCATAGCAGTTGATTAGATAAAAAGGTACAGGCCACAGAGATGAGATGCTTCCGAAAGATCCTTGGCGTCTTATACAAAGACCTTGTCACCAATGAAAAGATTCGGCAAAGTATCAGACAAGCCATTGGGCCTCACAACGACCTCATAACCACAGTAAAAAATGTAAACTATAGTGGTATGGGAGTGTCTCACGATCATCAGGACTTGCCAAGACAATCCTGCAAGGCACTGTACAAGGAAGAAAAAAGAGGAAGGCAGAGAAAGATGTGGGATGACAAAATTCGAAAGTGGACAAGCTTGACATTGAGCGACTCACTAAGACAGACGGGGCATCGATAGGAATGGAGGAGGCTGATTGATTGGTATTGTGCGGTGCTCCAACGGTCAACCAGACTACAGGACTGAAGATAAAGATGATGAAAGAAAGGCACTTTTTATTTATTTGTTCTAGCTTACAAAATACTCGTTGTATGTTTTTCTGTTTCTGTTTGTTTCTTCAGTTACAACTTTATGGGCACACACAATGAGCGTCGCATGGATTGATACGAAATACGGATATAATTTTTACATGTGAAAATATAAGAATCAAACTAAAATATAACAATTATTTCGCCATTAAGTCGCTATTTTTCACACTAAGTTACATAATAAATGCAATTAATCAATTGCATACCAATTCATTTTATATACTAACTAGCACATAAATCATTAGAGTCCTAGATACTATACCAATTTTAGATCACCTTGACAATCGTAGCGTATATATCTATTCATCTATTCACTGGGTCGCACAATTTTCTTCGCTTGAAAGGCTAAAGCTCTTGCCGGTGAAGTCAAGAGAATGCTTTAATAGCCTTAATTGCTTAAACATGGTACAGTAGGCAATGAACTTGCCCTGTAGCTGTAAATAACCAAGAAACCATTCTGCACTCCGTGAATCTTGTCTCCACACTACACTGTTAGAGTAGGAAATAAAATTCCTTGCATGAACTAGATTAAACAAATATAATAGCATAGAATGGCTCCATGTGTGCTGGTGAGTTTATCATATAAGGATGACCAGATTGTGTATATATGTGTGTGTATGTTTGTATATATGTGTGTAGGTGTGTGTATGCGTGTGTATGTGTGTGTATATGTGTGTAGGTGTGTGTATGCGTGTGTATGTCAATATATTGGTTTCAATCAAATATGTGCATGTGCATGATGGAATATGTGTGTGTGTGTGTGTGTGTGTGTGTGTGTTGGTATAAAGCAATTGGATATACCAATGACATTGGTATTTCATCTTGTGATTTCCCCATGGCGCAATATTACGCATTCATAAATATTTAATCAACCGTCTGCAGTTAATTCTAGATCAATGATAATTTTTCATACACTAATCATTAGTTACGTATGAAAATGATGATATAAAATATTAACAATCCTCGTTTTCTAAACGAATTTAATATGGTACATATTTTCGTTGGAGTCCTTTCTGATTTATGTTCCCCCTCATGCGTAACGGACAACTAAGCAGAAATGTGAAGTGAGAGAGGAAAGGAATGGGGCTGAATTAAAACCTTGAAATAAAAATTACACAAAATAACCTATAAGAATATTTGTTATCGTAACGATAGGTATGCACTCTCCAATAGGATTTATCAACAGTGTTTATCAATGATACAATGTTGCAAACCACGTCGACCTTATACATTAAATGTCTCGGTTACGTTGTACACAAACTGTGATGTATTTAACGTTTTGTTTTTCTTGCTCTTTCTTAAACATAATATAATGTTCTTAAATTCGATTATTATTAGATAAATATGAAAATGTCCAAATTCCACCCCGATACCCATCTGATCCATCGATGTAAGTAAGATAGGCCTACGTGTGAAGATCTTAAATTTCCATGAGTGGGTAGGTGAATAGCTAAGCAGTCGTCTGAATGGCGTAGATAACCAAGCGTTTGTAGTGCTCTACTGCTATTATTAAAAACATCTTTCAGATTTAAATAATCAGTGTGTATTATATTGATTTGATCAATGGGAAGAAAATGGAAACTAAAGAAGAAAATAATCAACCTATCAAGATATAAAGGTGACTGTGAATAGCCACAAAAGGCATGGAACTACTATTTGTAGCGGACACACTCGGGGATGCGAGTTCATTCACACGGTCAATACACAGATACCAGTAGTAAATCTTAACTTCGTTGAAAGGGCATATATATATATATATATATATATATATATATATATATATATATATATATATATATATATATATATATATATATATATATATATATATATGTATAGTATGTCCTCTGTATCAGTGATATACCATGATATACCACTCATTGTATAACTATTTGATTAAAAGGAAACTGTAATCCTTGTTACCGTTTAATTGAAAAATTATACATCTCGTAGTATGTCATGGATATAGCGTACGTGCTGTCTTTGGTTGACTTGATCCTACCTCTCAGAGGCGTAGCTAGGGTGGAGCAGTGGGGTACATATGTCCCCAGGCGCCAAGGTACAGGGCGCCAAAATGAGGCTTACAACGTTATATTATAATAAGTAAAATAGAAAAATGTGATTAAACGGGGAGGGGCTGGGTCGCCAATTTTATAGTTCGTCCCCGGGCGCAAAATATCATATCGACGCCTCTGCCACCTCTGTGTTTTCAGTTAATTAGATAAAAATTCTGGCTTCTCCTATAGTAAAAGTCATATTGCGTCATGTATGCGCATTCACATATTTTAAATTAAATATGAATTTTTGATTTTTTTTCTTCAAAATTAGCACTAATTTCTTTTACCAGCGTCATATCAATCTAAATTATTGAATGATCTGCCCTTAGACTGTAATCAAGAGACTTCCAAATGAAAATTATCCATCTCTTTGGTCTTGTTCAATGGTGGACATATATTAAACTTGGGTCAAGTAGAGATCGTATTAATTGGAATCTCAAGTACAAATTCGTTAATCAATAGGCATAGCTTTCACTGTGACGTTACAGCGCGCGACATTTAGCACGGATTGTTTTGGATCACACCTTCAGTTTTATTTCGTCCTAAAATGTCTAGGCACTTTAATACTGATTTTGCCGTACGCACTTCTCAGGGCGTCTAATTATTGGCCTTCCAATGGAATGTGGATGTATAAAACTCCAAATGAAGTTAATACGTTCAATAAAATGGTATGGAGAATCAAATACAAAAAAATTTACTCCCATTACTGAAATAGTATGTGTTGAATGCGTACATGTTCTGTGTGACTTTTACTATAGTTCGCATGTTTGTCCCTGCCTGCATGTGTATCAAGAAATCTGGACTTCAATTGATTAATTCGTGCCACTTGAAAGCATGTAATTGGAGTTTATCAGATGTCTAAATTTCTTTCAATTAAGTTGCCCATTTTTGCCCGTTGATGAGATCTACCAGTCTATATAATGCTTAGTTGTATCGTTTGGTTTGTATAATCAGGCTCACCTATGAATACCTGCCACCAGCAACAGTACATCAAATCCCGAGTCTGTCTTTAACTGGTTACATATATAAAATAAGATGACGAATCGTCATTTATGTTGTACGTTTTAGCCCACTTACCGGTGTCCACTTACTGGTGTCCACTTACCGGTATCAACTACCTGATCACATGAAGAATCTTGTTTTACCATCATGCTCATCAAAATTTCGTGCACTAGATGAAGACGTTTTCTCCAGTTAGGTTACATATTCGTATATGACGACGAGCATCTAAGTCTAGTCAAATAACGAAATTGTTTTCGATTTATTTGTGCTATCGTTCCCACCTCAAATTATTAAATTTCCATGTATGTGTTTGTGTGTGTGTGTGTGTGTGTGTGAGAGAGAGAGAGAGAGAGAGAGAGAGAGAGAGAGAGAGAGAGAGAGAGAGAGAGAGAGAGAGAGAGAGAGAGAGAGAGAGAGAGAGAGAGTAGGATTTTTAACGTATCTTTAACAACTTTTCAATCATATTGCTACGATCTCTGCAGTGTGGCAGCTTATAGTAATGTCTAGCACTAGGGCATCATGCTGCAGACATGTACAATGACCCACCCAGTCACATTATCCTGACACCATGCCGACCAGTCATAACACTAACTTCTTAATGCTGAGAGCCATGTGAGGCAGCTGTTAGTAACATTTTTGTAAGTCTTTGGTATGACTCAACCGGAGACAAAAGCCACTAGGCCTCCTGCATACAAGGTGAATGCTCTAACCACTAGGCCACTTGATTTCTTAAATGATAACTGTCTCTTCAAAAATGACGTTCTACCCAAAACATACATACATACATACATACATACATACATACATACATACATACATACATACATACATACATACATACATACATACATACATACATACATACATACATAAGTACTCATTATGTATATTTTATAAACATTGACCCATACCTACATGCCTATACACTTACCTACATGACTATAAACCTACCTACTTGCCTATATACATACGTACATGCATATGCACCTACCTACATGCCTATACACCTACCTACATGCCTACACACCTATATACGTGCCTTTACACCTACCTACATGCCTATACACCTTTATATATGCCAATATTCCTACAAACATGCCTATATACATGCCTATATGCCTATATACCTACCTACATACCTTTCCACCTACCTATATGCCTATACACTGACCAAGCTACCTACAATGTGCATACCTTCCTACATAGCTTTATATGAATTATAAATCATAAATAAGCTCATAAATTAAATCTGACAATTTTAACAAATACCTACCTGATCAGGTAAATCTGTTTCCAAGATCAGTACAGGAAGAGGAAACAAAAATGCAACGGGCAAAATAATTAATGATTTTAACTGTGCTGCATTCTTATAAAAGGTAAACATGCTCGACCGTCCCATTCCCTAGGAGTTCTGGTTGTCTATGGTTTGAGGTCTACTGATAGGCCTATATTAAGGTCTTGAAGAAAACGTAGGAAAGAAAAGCAAGTAATGCTCACTGGTAAACAAGATCAATGCCTTTTGAAGGTTCATTGGGCAGGCAAAATTAAGTGGATACATGTAGTTTACTTAGCGGTCAAAATACCCAAATACACGGCTGGATAACTCTCTCTCTCTCTCTCTCTCTCTCTCTCTCTCTCTCTCTCTCTCTCTCTCTCTCTCTCTCTCTCTCTCTCTCTCTCTCTCTGTGCAAAGGCATGTATGTAGGTGTATAGGCATGTAGGTAGGTGTATAGTCATTTAGGTAGGTGTATAGGCATGCATATAGGTGCATATATATATATATATATATATATATATATATATATATATATATATATATATATATATATATATATATATATATATATATATATATATATATATAAACCAGCGTAGAGTGAGGCTTTAAGGATATATTTATTAATTATGTACTGTGTTGAATTGAGACCGATCCCTTGTTAGAAATAGTTAAATTGAAATAAAGAATTGAAGAGGACATTGTATTGGCCTTCTAAAGCATATTTATTTTCTTTCTATAAACTATTAGCATAGATTTATCATTACTGAATGCCCAGAAACTAAGGTTTAGATTACATTTACCATTGCTGAATGTTCAGAAAATAACGTTTAGATTACATTTATCATTACTGAATGTCCAGAAAATAACGTTTGAAATAAAATGCAGAATCGTTAATTATTATGTTAACAAAATTTACTAACACAATTCCCAATGAACAAATTCTGAATAAAGTTTAGTGATATTTGAAAATAAATTAAAAATGAAAGTGTTGATGTGCATATTATGGTACGTAATTCGGATATATGCCAACAGTTTTTTGTTGAATCACTATAATATAATCTACTTTTATATAATTGTTGAATCAATAAAATATAATTTATGATAATTCCTAGTCAATGTCTCTCTCTCTCTAAGAACATTAGTATGGATGACTTTGTAATTCTAGAGAATATTAATTTGATTAAACAATTCCACAATTTTAATTGGACACAAAAGTATTACAACTTATTTTGCTTAGACGTTATTGCAAGAATAAATACTTTTCACAGTGTGCAAGATAATACAACCCTTTAATTTACCTAGATCATAATTAGAATTTTCCACAAAAACCATTACTAAATAAAAACTTCTATTCTAGAAGATTATGTTGCTAAAATTGCAATGATGATCATGTTAGACACAATGTCCTTGGCCCAAACCAAGATAAATATGTTTACATTTATTGATAATAATTGTAATAGTAAACCCAGACATATATATTTAATATTAGTTATGTAGTACTTGTTTACAAACTAAAAATAAAAATTATATTAATCTGGTCGAACAGACATAGGTAAGCATCCTGTGATGTCACAACAAAATTTTAGTCTCTTTCCTTGTTTGTGCGAGAGGACTATTTGATAAACGTCTGCACGAATCAATATTGATAATGTATTGTATATTGTTACCTTTGGTAATTATGAGGGTTTCTTTACATAATTATACCACTTTTCTATAAAATGATATGAACTAAAATAACGAAACACGAAGTCAAAATCAATTAATTTTACGGTTTAAATATTAACGAAATTAGTTTAAATTAAAATAAGAGTGTCATTTATTGCATAAATGAGTTTTTTTCGGTCATAAAGAAATAAATATATTTTTAAAGAAATCATTGGCACGAACTGTAAGAGTTACCTTTAATCAGAAGTTTTATCAATGTAGTTCAATAACTGTCAACAAGCTCTTTTTCCAACAAATTCATTTTAAAATACTTCATATATTCTCAAGTCTTTGATGCATAAAAAACATTTAAGTACAAGTTCAACTACTTTAAGTTAAAGTTTAATTAAGTAATTAAATTATTTGCTAAATTTTGCAAAACTTGTTGTTTTTGACTCTTTTTAGTACAAAGTTTATGACCATTGAGTTGAAACATCTATCTAGAATTACAATACCTATCTAGAAATAATTAATTCACCTAGACGTTGCAGCAAGGCAGTTTCTCTCCTGCTTTAGTGCTAATTCTTTGACAACATAAATTAACGACATCTAGAAGCCAAGAAATAGTTGTAAATCTGAACTGCCCTATTAGTATTGCTGACACTACGGAGTGGTGTTTAACTCTATTTATGCATGTTGTGCTCAATATGTATGTGGTATGAAAGGTAGGTCGAGTTGACCATTATTAAAAGTGTTCCAATAAACACACGTGATCAAACCGTTACGGCACTCTTTGAATCTTAACGTTAACACTTCCCTGAGTGCTTGAGGCACAATGACCAATCCTTGCACAATTAATGGATAGTGCTAGTCCTCTATCCCGTAACGTTTCAACGATGTCCCAATTTTAATCTGTATAAACCTATGAACGTGTGAAATATTGGCCCAATCGTATATCGAAAGATATGGAATCTATTATCCTAGATTAGATAAGTCCAACAACACCTTAAATTAAACTCCAAATGTCCGTGGGGAAAATAACCATTATGCACGAATGATAGGCACGATGTGCCGTTACGGGTTTACTAAACACACACGAAAACACACACAGAGTTATATTAACATATGCCTATATGGTAAATTTAGAAAGATAAGAGAAGTATGTCTTAACACCGACGTACTGAAAGATGACTGCATGCAATCTGTGTGTGTTCTTTGGATGTTAAAGAACAGAGACGAGTTTTCCATTTTTGATCTAATGAAAGCAAAAATGACAGAGTCAACATTTCCGGTCAAATTTAGAAGAAGATATGAAGGAATGGCAGGAACACCATCACCCATGATGCCTCAGAGCGCCATCAGTGGGCTAAGGCAAGATGAGAGACGGACGATTGACTGAAGTAAGATAAAATTAAAGGATTCGCTTTGCAAAATGTACACACTATCTTGACAGATAGTTTTGTTAATGGCGTGCCAATGTTCTGTCGTTAGGATGGAAGGAAAATTGGCTGTAACTAAAACAGTTATTCTACTACTAAATGAATAAATGCATGAATGAATGAAAGAATGAATGAATTAACGAACGATCGAACGAACGAAAAACGAAATAACGAACAAATAAACGAACGAACAACTGAATGAATGATTAATAATGTACATACTTTGTAGTATTTAGATTGTCTAGATTGAACACACATCTAGATAAATATCACTTGCAACCTACCTACCTATATATATATATATATATATATATATATATATATATATATATATATATATATAGATAAATATATATATATATATATACACACACACACAAAATACCGCGTAGGTACTAACAGACAAACAATTAGACATTGTAATGCCTGTATATGCATATATAGATGCATACATACATGCATATGTGAAAGATCACCTAAGCTTGTACAAAAGGCATACACAGTGGCCTGCACTTTAACGCAGGTGTACATACATAATTCAACATAGGATTATATCTCTGCATTAAAAAAGTAAACGTCAAGGAACTATGTAATTCACTGGCCAATCAAACACAACCGTGTTAGCTTTTAATTTGCTTAAGTATAAAATTGGCGAGGATATTTAAAGGTCTCCCCACATTGGTATTGACATATACTTTTATATTCTGTATTTGCTAGTAATGTAAGATATCCAATACGACACCATTTGCAAAACACGGTAGTGATCAAGTTGTCCGGACACGGGAAAACTTTTACTTCCTGCACTTTGCCCGAAGGCGTTTATTTATCTTAACTAGCCTGTAAGACATCAGAGTAGTGAACACTTGGGGAGGAGAAGAGACACACGTCCGAGCAGTCGCACAATATGACTTTACCCTGGAAAACGCTCAATATATTATCTATTTTGTTCTCATTCCAGATAATAGGATCTGCATATTCCAATGCCCAGACGGGTAGGAGAATATATCTGCAGTCAAATACAGCAGGCTTAGAAATTATTTATGGTGCAAAGAATACGGTGGAAAACTGCTCAATAGGAACAAATGAGTATTCTCTCTCTCTCTCTCTCTCTCTCTCTCTCTCTCTCTCTCTCTCTCTCTCTCTCTCTCTCTCTCTCTCTCTCTCTCTCTCTCTCTCTCTCTCTCTCCAGAAGTGCTCTTATGAAACCAGATCTCTTTACAAGAATGTAGATAACCTGTCAGTCCTAAAGATAATAAATCTTTAGTGCTACTAACGTGTACCCGGATTTGTTCGCCTTGTTGACAGTACTTGGTCTCTGTCAAATATACATTTCTTTAATTACTTCCCTTGACTTTGTTTCAAATTGAACCGAGACTTTTGTATTATTCTACTTAGTTTGTATGCCAAATTTTAACCTTTATCACAAGTGTTCTGCAGTAACAGAGAGAGAGAGAGAGAGAGAGAGAGAGAGAGAGAGAGAGAGAGAGAGAGAGAGAGAGAGAGAGAGAGAGAGAGAGAGAGAGAGAGAGAGAGAGCTTATTGACTCTTGAGGAAAACTTGCTTTCGGTCATTATATACAAACATGAAATCGACAGTGTAAAAGTATTATCGTAAGAAATATCAGGTACTGTTTCAAAGGAACATACTGTATTGTACCAAAGCAAGAGCAAGCACACAAGAACTCAAATCCATGTAAAGATGTGCGATTATCAAATAAAACTATATGCATCCAAATAATGTCTTTTTCCGATTGATGAAGGAAAACATTGTGCGAAGAAGGTACAGTCATGTTTTATGGAAAGGATCAAGTGCAAATTAAAGGACGCAAATTGTCATGTAGTGTCATAAATTCTAAATGTGTGTCTTAAGTGTTGGGTAGTAATTGACTGAAACTCGTATCATCTTTAGTGTTATATCGTAACCAGTTGAAATGCATATCTGATATAATGTTTAGTTGTAACCAACTGAAATTGGAACCTGATTTAGTATTGGATAGTGAGCAACTGACGTTGGTATGTCTTAGTGAAGGGTAGTAAGTAACTGAAGGGAGTATCTTCTAAAGTCAGCTTAGGACACACCTTTATCTTTATGGCATGATTTGTTAATAACCAATGAAGTGAAGCAAAATTGCAAAACACATTGAGACTTTGTTGTAAATACAAATATATAAAATAGCTTCATCTTACAATTTTATTTCTACAAGAAAAAAAAATATACATATATATATATATATATATATATATATATATATATATATATATATATATATATATATATATATATATATATATATATATATATATATATATATATATAATGTAAAATAACTCCGAATTGTTTTGTGCACATAACTCCTAATGAATTATATAAAATAATCTCGACTTTATATCTACAATAAATTGTCTAAGATAATTTTATAAAAGAGCCCCGATTTTATTTCTACAAGAAAAGATCTACAAATGACTTCGCAGAATCTCAACTTTATTTCAACAGGAAAATATCTAAGCACTATATCTAATAACCTTAACATATTTCCGTCTGTCCTTTCAATCATAAACAATATTATCAAAATTTATTTTCATGTCTCAAATTGAATTTTTTTTAGAAATGAGTGTATTAAACAATTTGAGAAAATAATGTATGATATTACTACATCGAATAACCACTAATAAAAACCTGAAGCCAGACAATTTAATAACTGAAAGTTCCTTTCCTAGTAATCTACGGACTTTTTATGTCAGTCTATCACTTGTTATGAATACGTCATCATCTCATTGCTGTATATATGTTGTGGGAGCGAGAGGAGAAATGGAAGAGGGATTAATGGTTTATGTTTCAGAACCTTGTAATGAAACACTTTATATTTTGGATAAAGTACTCACTTCTGCAAAGAAAGTATATACGTCCCCAATCCAAATTATCTTGTCTCTCATTTATTATCTTTACATTTTCATGTCCGTTTTCCATCGCGTTTTTCATTCAATGGGAGAACGTCTGTCAGGATCATTGGTGATAAATCTACATATATAATTTATCATCACTTGTTATTTTTGGAAAGTATGAACTCAAATTAGTCTGCTGATGATCCATTCAAGCCTTCGATGGTCGTCATGGTCATGGTTTCTTTCCTTCCATCAACATCCAGATCCGATCATGCTACTAAGCAGTTGCTTCGACATTTTTGCTATTGAGTATCCTTCCCACAAAATCTAGCGATGACGAGTAAGGCTATTATACAGAAAACCCTCTAGGTACGACCACAGCTATTAATTATATTCAACTCCACTCTACTCTGCTCCACTCCAATACCAAATTATTAGTCACACTTGTTATACATCGTTACAGGGCCGCGGGCAGAGTAAGACAACTAGCAAAAGCTTCCAGGGTCCAACAACGGTCAGGTAGCCAACCACCGCAATAAATTCTAATTGATAGGTCAGGCAGCCCACGTCCGCCATAAGTTCTATTTCATAGGTCAGGCAGTCGGCCGCCGCCATAAATTCTAATTAATAAGGGGCTTTCAGGATAATTATTTTTTCTAGGACTAACAAATCCTATCCGCTGCCCGGTAACCATTTTCAAACACATCCAAAGCATTCTGTCATGTATACTTTTTAGAAAGGCTCCCGATAATCCTTTTAGCGACACACACGGACAACGCTAACGAAATGGCATGAACGGCTGAATCTTTATGAGGCATCCGCAAACGCAGTGCATTAACGTTGTCTTAAGTGTATCTGGTTACTAATAATCACAAGTTTATGGAGAAAGTTGGTGAGCTATTAACTAAACATCGGGACATTATTAAAACTGATTCGCATGTCGTATACTACCTAGATTATTTGCTGGAACGCCTGTTCCATTATAACAGCTCTGTGTTTTGAACGCAGACACAAGGTCGTTGCTTAAGGTAGACCCTTTAACGTATTTTTGGGTACTTAGTTTATCGTGTGTAGCGTCCATTCAGTTATGTGATCTAATTTTGTCACGCTTGTCACATCTTTTTCATCGCATAACAAAGCGCCAATCACGAGTTTAAAGAGCCACTTCTGCTGACACCATTACACTATCATTGAGCAAGCAGACGTATGAGCTGTCAGTTCTTGGACTATAAACCACCTACAATCTATTATCTGTAAGAGTGGTATTGATAGACCTGAATCAGAAGCGTAACATCAGGAACATCTTTCTTTCTTTGTAACCATCAAGCACAATTTCATGACCTCGATTTCATTATACTCTTCGTGATAAAATTAAGGCATTACCAGATCCTCTTTGATCAATCAAAATGCATTCCAATTAAATCGCCAAGGCAAAACACTTTTCCCTTTCTGCTTCAAGGTGTAACTTTCCGTTTGGCTCTTAATGAATTGGATTTTTATCACGAGAATGTGGTGTAGCTTTCTCATAGTAATTTACACACGATTTTAACATTTCATAAGGCGAATCATTGAATATATTTGGAGCTTTTCGAATGTCATCAGAGATTATATATAACATGGCTGCAGATTATATCTTATATGTTTTTATATTGCTCAGCGGTAATCTTATTAACTGTGAATAATTAATCACAGGTAATAATTATACAGATGATGACCAGCCAAGAAAATGCATGAACCCATTTAGTGTCATCAATTTGAAAGAAGCCATCCTAAATTTGCACAAACAAATCAGACTCTTTTACGTACGGCGTTTAATCCATCGATACGTCTGGGTAATAAATAGCAGTCATTTCTTAGCCGAAACAAGGCCGATGAATCCAATTTTCCCTTTTTGTAATGCTCTTTCCATATTTTAGATGGCGGTTGACGTGTGTATCGACTTCATCCCAAAAATATGGAGCAATCGAGCGCTCATTTTTAAGACCACAGTAAATGTGATTTGGTTCTGGAAAATAAGCTAATTTCTCCAATGCTAAGCTTATTCTCTTTCCATATGCAGGAATATCCTTCTTCTCAAAGACCACACTCTATGCAATGTCACTGCCTCTTTTTTTTGGATAAGAAAATGTATTATCATCTTGAAGTTGAAGAGCAGAGAATCTTTCCATTTCTTTGAATCTTGCCATGATCAAAAACGTAGCAATGTACATAGGTGGTTCTTGTGGACAAATACAAGTTAGTCTAATAATCCAGATTTTGGCCTGGGTGGCAATGCAAAGTTGACACCAGAGTCCATCATGGACTTGTCCAACGTTATGTCGCTAATAATGAGGCTGCTAGTCAGCTGACGGCAGTCAATTATGGTCCATTGTATGAATTTACCGATAGAAACACACGTTAACATATTAGGTCTTTAGGCATTCAGCTTAGAGGCCTTGTTATATGCGACTCCAATCTAGTGGACATCATGGCTGTTATATCTTTTGTGCTCCACCATAAAGGTAATCAACGTATAAGATGAACATCCACTTTCAAAAAATGTTTTCCCATCTTTTGGTGGAATGACATGGAGGAAGGTTTCTGCATAGGTCTTACAACTGATGCATGCAAATCAAACAATATCGATACCCGCAAGAAAGTCGTTCGCGTGAGGCGACGATAAGTTTGACCAATGTGGGTAATGAAACCCGACGGACCTACACTCAGAAGAATGGATCATGGCTAGCCTCCATATATATCCTGATAAAAACTGGAACAAAGATCATCCACAGCAGCCAAATATCCATAAAGGACTGTGCTCAATGATTCCAAGCATACGCCATCAAGAATAACAATAACTAAAATACAGTGATAATTCAGTGACTGTCAGTGATTCTAGATACATGTTTGAAGCAATCCTCAAAAAGGCTTCTCATCTAGAATCTAGTTTAAGTGCTTTGTTGATGTTATGTTTGTTATCAGATACAATTATGGACACAATATTGTTCTCTCTTTTTTCGTTAAAATGCCTTCGCATTAAAAAGATAATATAGATTTCAAGATGGAACGGCTTATCCCTTGTAAAGAACTGTTAACTCTAAACTTTCCTAGTTAAGATTTAAAATAAAGTTCTTCGTTTCAGATAACATTGCTAAAGTTTGATGTTTTCACAACAAATTTCTTAAACGTGTGAATTATTTTATATCAGGAAATTAAATCATTCTAAATGAAGTTAATTTATATTAAGCAGCAAAATGAGATTTTCTGAACTTTTAAAGAAAATACTTAACCCAGACGAGTCCCAGAGATTTTGTTACGACTCTATGGTCTTAAACTGAGTAATATAAAAGAGTAATTCCTGGCAAGTGCCATAGAATTTGAGCAATAATTTATTTCCATGTGGTACAAATTAAAAATAGAACTTGCAACGTTGTGAACTAAATGATAAATAACTCTTAAACGTATATCACAAGTCCAAACATTTAGAGTTCCAATTGAATTCCAGGTTGTTCCAGATGTGCCTATAGTTTCAAATGTGCTAATGTGCCGACGCCTAAAAATTTATGATGTTTGAACAGTCTATATGTAGCATACCAATGTTATCCAAAAAGTCTTTGAATAAGTTCACAATAATTTTAAAATGATGAATGAATGCAACAAGTATTAATGAACACTATGAAATTTAAGGAAATAAAAATTTAAATAGCTAAATCCACTCAAATTAATAGCTGAACACAAAAATAAGACGGATTCCATATCAGATATTAAGGTAGGAATGAGTAATTTTTTCAAGCAAACAACATTGATTAATACACTCAGATACAATAATAGAACTAGGATGTAGGTCAGTCTCCTCTCTAAAACATTAACTATTGTCAAAAGGTTCAATAGAGACAGGATTGTCCTAGATTAGATTTTAAAAAATACCTTTAATAATAATGCTTTTAATATTTAATTTATAATCAAAAAGATATTTGAGCTTTGTATTTTCTTGTTTAGAACATAAATGTCACTATAAATGTAAACCATTGAACTAGGTTTTGGACTAAGGTCAGTTAAAACTGAAATATTCGAAACATATCATCACTAAGAAAATCCAGCAAACATTACAAATTAAATATTGATAACAAGGCCACACTAGGACAATGTGTGACTGTAAATCCACGCTCGTTGAATGGATATTATGCACGGATTTCATTTTCACAGAATATCAAGGAAAAACGATACATATTATTTACTTCATTTTAGAAGTCCAGTGAATCAATCATATGCTGCTAATTTACCTACATCCTTTATCCCTGTGTCTGAGACGTTCATAGCCCATGTGACAGAATCCTGTAAAGTGTTTCAGCATCATTTAAAAGGGGCATTGAAACCAAGAAGAAAGCGATTTATCATATATCCCGGTGAGTAAGGACAGTTGATCAATTTTATCTCAATAGTCTTCGTCTGTTTAACAGCTGATATTGAAGGCAATGCTAATATGAATGACAAATTGCTTGTTCAATTGTATTAACTAAAGGTTGGGTTGGTTTCTTGCATGAGGCTCATCAACATTTTAAAGATTACTTCGTTCTGAGTAACTGCCTGGGGAGACACCAAGTGGCAGACTTGGCTTGGGCTACTCGCACAATTCTGCACGCTAGACCGGCAAACTGATTACTGGTTTACTGCGAATTGTTTGTATTAAGTTGGACAATACAAATCAGAACAGACTAGATGAACATGTTTGCATGTATTTATATGCTAATGTGAGTGGATGATGTGAACAATGTTTGGTAGGAAGTTGGTGTGAAGCTGAAGGTAAGCATACTAACTTATCTTTACTATGGTGTTAAGTATTTATCAAAACAGTAATTTACTCAATTGTAGTCCATATCCGCGACACCTACTTGTATGTTCGTCTGTTTTCAACTTAGCATGGCCCACCTACTGTTTTTTTGCTATTAAAATGTAGTAGGTTCCCACTTAGATTCAATCTAAATGATCCAGCTATAAATGCGAAATTAACTATTCGTTTGATCGGCTTTAGTAAATGCCTGGTATGAGAGCGAACGAAATATCAACGTAGATTATATGTAACGAAGGTTATTGAGCACCCATAGATGTGTAAAATCTTATCAAGATTTAATATTAAAACAATTACGATCACCCACTTGATCTCTCCCAGTTCTTTTGAGCTACTATATTTAGCATTACAGACCGTTTTTGAAACTCAGAGTTTAAGACAGTCTTTTCAAAGAGATCTCAACCTTCCTCGGGCACGACTGAATGTGTTTCTAGACTATAGTGTTGGAACATTCTGTGCATTATGCAAAATTGTTGCTATGGTTATTACTATGTGCTCCTTTCATCACTAAAAATAGATCTAAACCTTAACTTTTTAACAACTAGATATAGTACTTGTCTATATTAAAATTTCTTTTCTCATCAGGTACAAAATGGTGTGGTATTGGAAACAGAGCCAAACATTATTTAGATTTCGGAAGGCACACCTTTACTGATTCCTGTTGCAGAGCGCATGACGCTTGTCCGATCAGCATCAATCCCTTTAATACACTCATGGGCATGACCAATATTGGACTTTTTTCGATGTAATTATGACTCAGTCTATCAACTGTAGATGATGAATGAATATCAATGATTGTCTGCCTACAAAATACAAATTACTTATTATAGATATATCAAGACAAGCGCAATAATCTGAATCAAATCAGAAATGTTCCTATTATGCAAGCCATATGGTCAGGTGGACAGATCGATCATTGATATTTCATCACACTTAAATTGGACTTCATCTATATTGATAATTTCATTTAGTTTAGTTGTTATTTACAGCACTGTACGCACAAATGCAAATAGCAAAGCATAAAATGCTGCTAAAGGATTTTAAGATCAAATAGGATACATTACTAAACATTAAATCCAAGGGAACTAAATGCAATAAGCTTGTCAATTTTATAGAAGACACTGCAAATATTGTAAGGAAGATAGATTTAGCATTTTCTTTCTTTTTCTATCGAATGATGTAAATTCACATGCTAATATCCATCTTTTTCTTAATAATAATAATAATAATAATAATAATAATAATAATAATAATAATAATAATAATAATAATAATAATAATAATAATAATAATAATATTATTATTGTTATTGTTTTATTTTTGCAATTGCTAATATTATTAATATTATTATTCATGTTCACTTCTTTGTTGAATGATTAATTCACACAACAATAGATATGTGAAATGTGGTATCGAACGTGTGAAAAACATGAGTCAGGATATGTATAAATACTAGTTTATCAGTTACAACTTTAATACATAGAGTATCTTTTCCCATTTGGTTGAAAAGAGAAGTTTTGCGACTTGCAAATATTAAACACAAAATTGCCATATTGTTATGGTAGCCAAAACCGTGTCCTTACCTTCAAATGTACAGTAATTATGAGAACTGTAACAACAAAGCACGAGTAGCGAATTTTCAATTACGGTTTAATAAAAAGAACAAAAATGAAAACTGGAATGTAATTGTAGACTGTCATTATACTTTACTAAGCACACACAATCGAATGTTTTGCAGTTTGGACTGCGATTGCGAAGCCAATTTCTACTACTGCCTAAAATCAGTGCAGGAACCAGCAGCTACAGAAATAGGTGACATTTATTTCAACGCCTTTCGTCCAGATTGCATACACTTCGCACCTTCCTTGGTCTGCCTTTCAAGGTATATCTAATAGAAGAAAGACAAGCTTTCATTCTGTGGTACTTAATTTGAACAGGCTCTAACTAAACGGATCAGGAAGTGAAATTCTCTTTATTGACGTGTCGGCTCAAGGCTCTTCTTAGTGTACTATTATGATTATTCATGTAGCTTCATATTCCGCATTCTCTTCTTCCCCTACTACAACTACAACCACCACCACCACTATAGTTACAACAGCTATTACAACAAATACTACTACTACTAATACTACTAATACTGCTACTACTACTACAACCACCACCACCACTACTGCTACAGCTACTTTTATTACTACTACTACTGCTACTAATACTACCCCTATTACTATTACTACTGCTAATAGTACTAGTACTACTGAAGCAATCAATATTACAAAATAGTAAATATATTAATGCATCTACTACTTCTACTGCTGCTACTAAATTACTAATACTACAACTACTACCAAGTACTACTAATAAAGGTACTACTAATACTAGTATCAATACTACTACTGCCACTACTACAGCTACGACAACTACTACTACTACTACTACTAATACTACAACTACTACAGCTCTCTCTACTTCAAATAGTAAAGTTATTAATGAAACTACTACTACTGCTACAATTCTACTTCTACTACTACCACTACTGCTACTATTACTACTACAACTGTTACGAGTACTACTGCTGCAACAACAACTACTGCAACTACAACTACTGCTGATACTAATACTACTACTATTGCTACCACTACTACTGTTATTATTCCTACTTCTCCAAGTAATAAGATGCCCAATTCAACTACTCACGCTTCTGTTGCTATCACAATGACAGTTAATATTTATATTCCTTTTCCTTCATTTTCGTTCCCTTTTCCTTCTACTAGTAGCATTGGTCCTGTATGAACTGCATATCATTGATTCTCTCAAAAGCATGCTATTTAGACTTCACCTGTTTCTGTCTATGAAATAGAACTTTCAAGCTAGATGCAAGTCTTGAATTACCGTCTATGTTAGCTTGTAAGTAGACTCTAACTGTACGCAACAAAGATTCTGACCTGCTGTAGCATAATGCTTCTGCAGATCACGATTTATGTTGTTTCTTTTACTGACTTACAAATGTCACATGCCAGGATATGCCGGCGCATAATGCTCTGGCAGATGTGAGCTTGTTCAATTTACAGATGGAATAAACTTTTAAAGGAGTAACAGGGTACTAGATCATAAATATCAAACTCAAAGACGTGTCATACGATTATCGCGAAAGAACTGGTGTCGACGAACTACAAACTTCTTATATAAGGTTTGGAAGTAATCGCAGGTACGTTTCTTTCGAGAGTAGATATAGAAAATTAACAGTATTTTTGTAAGAAAAAGATACGCAAATTATATTTTGAATTCAGCAAAAAAAATAATAATTATTTTTTTGAAATAGAGAAGAAACCTACTTTGAATCTAAGAAGGAAAACTCTAGCTACGGTGAAGTAGAAAAGTCATTATTTATGTTAGCTAAAAAAATGGCCGTTATTAAAATGATATAGAAAGCTACTAGTTGTTTGACAATGCGTACGGTGGGAATAAATTTGAAAATAAGCATTTTTCGAAAGCACCACATCTGGTAGTCAAACATGTATGTATGCAAAAACCAAGTCGTGGGTGAAACTAAAACCGAAAAGGTTAGGAAGTCACCAATTACAACTTACAGGCTAATGCACGTAATTTTGTACCAAAATAAATCGTCTACTTTCAGATCAAAGCTGACTGGACAGTGTGTCTTCACATACCCGCAGCTGGATGTGCCAAGAATTCCTACATTTATCCCGAATCCCTTTGTCTTTTAGTCCTGCTCAACCAGCGTCATTCATATAATGAAGTTGCTGTAAATCTTTTGAGTGTTCAAATGCGTACTTGCGTTCTCAGGTGTGTTTTGTGATAGCAATTTGCAATTTCAACATTAGTGATAACTTAATAAAGCTGTAATTTTGAATCTCTTGTGTGGTAAGTCATATAGATTTCATCTTACTGTCTTTGAACACATACACTCATATATTTATGCATGTGTGTATATTTGTCTGAAACTTGTATCACCGGTTAAGAGCGCGTGTATGTTTTTGTGTATGTGTCTGTGATTTGGAGTTTTTAACGTAACTCTAACAATTGTTCAGTCATATCGCTACAATGTATGCAGTGTGGCAATGTATAGTGATGTCTAACACCGAGGCATCGTGCCGAAGACATGTAGCTTGATATCCCACCCAGTCACATGATCCAGACCCCAGGCCGACCGGTCCTAACATTAGCGTCTTGATGCTGATCAGCCAGCGAGGCAGCTACTAACGTCACCATTTTTATATGTATTTGGTATGACTGGCCGCGGATTGAGCTTGCATCCGCCCGGATCAGAGGTGTACCTCTAACCACTTAGGCCACCGGAGCGGTCAGGTCTGTTTAAATCTGCTTTATATCATAAAATAACTGTAAGGGTGCTAGTTTGTGTCGATCTAGGAAGAGTACATTACTTTGAACAGGTAAACGATTAATTAGATTAATGGGGACAAGCGCATGATTAAATCTCCAAAATGCACAAGACTGGTTATTGTTCTTAATTAAACTACGTTTATTTAAACTGGAGGATAGGGGTTAACTTTCTATCTTGTATCGGATTCGTCTGACTGAAAGTTTTAGAAACAGAATTTGGTAATCTTAGTTTATCAGGCGGACTACGTTTTAGCGCCTAGTTTAAGGCGGGAAATATATTTGCTTCGGATTGGTTACGTTATATAAGGAGCGGGATTTCCACACACAATTCTGGGTTTAGCATGTTTCGAAACAAAATTTTTAAGTCAGTCAACGCTTATTCTGCAAAAGAAAGCAAATGTTGAAAACTTCAGGTTGAGTTTAGAAGAAACTGATTCGAAAACATTTATCCAAGAGATCGATGTCTGGAAAATCGAAGGACACTATTCTGGTGTAGAAGCGAGTTAAAGCTTGGAAGCACAAGGTATATGTACCAGTCTCATGTGATTCTATGATACTATAATGATGTGTTTAATTTATTTACTTGTATTATCACGAATATATATGTTTAAATTCGTAGATCAATTTTCTTGATATGAGTATAAATGTCTTGAGTCATTTATCTGAATTCGTACAATGATCTTCTTTATATAAGTTTGATTAATCGTTTGATTGGATAGTATTGACTGTTATAGGAAATATATTATATCTAGAAATACCGTAGTTACGCCATGTAAGAAATTTCATTCATTCATTTTCTGTAATAGAGACGAAAACAGAATTGTTATGTGTCTCGTTGAGATGTTAATGTGAGCCAATGTTGAAATGGCCATTAGCAAGTACATTAAACGTGTGAAAGTATGTTTGTTTATGGTCTGCCATGTTTAGTTAGACCAAACAGCAGTTGGTATCTGTTTGAATTCCGATAGAATTTTATCTCACCAAACGAGAGGGAAAGCATGCTATAATCCAAATAGGACCTGACAGAAGTATTTAGATTACTTCTGTTTATTTTGAAAGGAGAAATGGTAACAATGACGTATCCTGTTGATGTATACATGAATCCACCTATTTCCGTATCACTTACATATCCACCGACACACAGTTTGATGGCCGAGAAGAGACGAGATACTGAGAAGGGAAAGGTGGAAAGGACCCAAACAGACTCAGCAGTGTTAAAGAACAGACACAGTGAATTTAGACTGAACGAGAACAATCAGGTTATGAAGTTAGTTGTACAAGGCAATGACTTCGATCTATCACTCGATTCTATGATGAACCGACTATATCACGTAAAATCAGATCGGCTATTTGTTTGAGTATATTTGTGTTGTGAAATTCGTTGAATGATTTATTTAAAAAAGAAGTGTATCTTCCTAATGTAGTGCATTATCACAATTGTTTATGAATTTTAATTAAATTTTGTTATTTCGTGTAAAGAAGCTTGTGTAATTCTATTTTAGATATTTGCTTTGATTTATATCGATTCCACCTACAAATTTCACCTTTATATTGCTGTTTACCTGATCCATGCAATAAAACCGAAGGCGATTACCTTCTAGATAAAGATGACTAAAATCAACCACCCCACCCCCAATTAAGTGGGTGATACGTGGCAATAACAAAGTGCACAAATATAGCAGACGCCGGAGAGTTTATTACATTTGTCTATAAATAATAGTATAGAACTCTTTAGTCCATTTAAATGTAACGATAATAAAATTAACTATATGCATAGGTTCAAAGAACAAGCTAATCTTCAACCATGCAAATGAATGAACGCTATATCTGTAATGTCCACAACAAACGAGAGACATGCATTAATGAAAATACCATTCTGATCATATAAACAGTTACTTAGGAAAAAAGTCAGACTTATTAGCAAATCGAATAGTTCTGACTATGCCCTGAAGGGTCTATAACCATGGCATAGAAAGGCATGTTAAGGCTAAGGGATATCTTGTCTACTTTAGAGACTCCCCTCTTTAAAGTCACTCTAAACACTAAATTTAATAGTACTACTACTACTCCTACTACTACTACTGCTAATAATAATAATAATAATAATAATAATAATAATAATAATAATAATAATAATAATAATAATAATAATGACGACGATGATGATGATGATGATGATGATAATGAGACCGCAGAAGGCGTTTATGTTTCTTGTTTAAAAAATCAGTAATTAGCAGAAAAAGGCTGGTTCTGACCCAAACACCTTTTCTAACCACCGAACAAATATAGATCGCCATCTCGGCGAATCCCCGACCCCATTCCAAAACAAATTTTCCTGTGATCAGCGTGTTATGGCCCAAAGGCCTTTCATAAACCCCTGAGACCGTCAAACTGTCAAACATTATTTTTATTATTCACACAAAATTTCATACTTTCTTTAATAATTATTTTCATACCTGCTGACTCTCTTTAGTAGGATATCCGTCAGTGAACCGTCGATAGTACGAAACTCTAGCATTAAATCATCCATATCATATTTTATACCCCGTAAGTATGATCATATTTAATCAAGGAGTTATTTATTTGTGATACTAGTCATTTTGCAAGAATTGTTTGTTTAGTCGGCAGTCTAGGTTTGATTTTCTTCCTCTCTTTTGCAAGAGAAGTACCAACACCGAACATGATTAACAAATACGTGTTTGATGATGCTCCACTGGAAATTATAACAGATCCAGTCAACTTGACATCCGACGGATACTGTTATAGTAATTGTAACAATTTTCTGGCACCAATGCTTTGTATGGTAATATCTGTATTATTGCATTAACGCGGATATCTCCTGTTTTGGAATTTTATCCGAAATATGATTAAAATCGACTATTCATCTTTTAGGAATAAAAAGGAAGTTTAAGTGATTAATTGCCATTTCTCGGTTACAAATTCCAGACAGCACCAACAAGACGTTGCCGTTAATTTTTATCAGATGCTTCCTGTGAAAATGTTTCTTCTGCGTCTTTTTTAACACTATAAACACGGTTCCAGAAAGAAAAATCATTTTTGGAATGGCTCCATGTTAAAAATCCTAATCTTTGCACATCTAACCACGAACATCCTATACACACGAGTGACCCCTTTAGTGTGTTTGATAGTGTTATTTTGCTGTGGTCATGCTGCTGATTCTGATGCTACTCTGTATCCAATATTATCAATTTGTTTGTGCGGAATTTTAATCAGATTATTTTTCGTAACGATATTAGTGATTCCACTATCATTGATTTTTGTGTCAATATCAACGAGTTTTATGTCAACAGGTGGTGTACTTTCAAATTTTTTTTACGTAATTGGAAAAAAGTCTTAAACTCGGCCACACCATGGTTGTTATTAGAACTTCCTTATCATCAAGGCTTTTGTTATTGACGCGTCCGTATCATCGGTTGGGTCTCCAAGGTAAGTAATTTTATTTTGGTTCATGACGATGCTACCCGTGAACGAATGAACAGCTCGCCCGATTCAATCGTTATCCGACATACCGGAATATTATATCTTACATTGATCGACAATAGGACATATATTAACAACCGTGGTAGGGTTTCTTACAATTATATCTAACAGCTGTTCATTACTTGTCTTTAATAATCCATGTTTCTCCTGGGAAACAACATCTTCATTTTCATCTTTTCTTGTGATATTTAATAAATCATAGATCTCTTTTCTTAGATGATTAAAAGTTGAATATATAGATAAGTTACATTGATGACTTTCAGCCGATGGAACTCCTAATGTTGTTCAAAATGTTAGGAAATAGTTCATTTTTAATTATTGTCCTACACAAAAGTGTTAACTTTAGTCGATTTAATATGACATAAAATTATACAACAGCAAAGGCAAAGACATTAAATTTTGATACCGAATGATTGATTCATCATATAACTTACTGATTCCCATTATCTTATTGTGTGGTACAGTATCGGGTAATAAAAATTTGTTATTAAGTCTTTTGCTCAACGATAATTTTAACTATGGTAAGGTGTATATTTAAACCGTTAAACAGCAATATGACAAATACGAATTATTGAACGAGTACAACGATAAACTTCGCGATGAACTTGACGCTGGCGATGACATATTTTTATTAGACAACTGGAATAAATAATTCAATTGAAGGCAGTTTGAAACCTCTGAGCATAAAATAATTGTGTTCGACGATATGCCACTAAATAAGATCAAATCTTATTTTTGATTATCGCGTAACAAAAAGTGTAATTCGTTCTATCTTGCGAAATGCTTGTTGTTTTGTATTATTTCAAGGACTGGATATTTGTTCATGTCAGAAATATTACAAACGATCAAGGCGATAATGTGACGAAAGATAAGTTTATATGGAATTATACCATCGAGTAACCATGAAGAGATAAAATTTCCTTTTAATTGACAAACTAGCGCGTGATCCGACTAAAATATTTCGATTTTGCATTAACACATTTTATATTTGCAAATTTTATAACCGTATAGAAAATGATGGTCAAACATCAACAAAGGCTCGAATTAATAATGCAGTTTATCGAAAATCTTGCAGCGTTTAAGAAAAAAAAAAAAGAAAAAGAAGCTCGGCGTGCACAACTTCAAGCAGAGGAAGCAACTGCTAAATTTTTAAGCCTGTTACCGAAGAAGTCCTTGGTAAACGAAATGAAATATCTGCACTATCCGCAGAAAAAAGTTTGTTATGTCTACTCTTAGTAATTTTGAAAGAAGAGAATACAAAATGGAAGACGAACTTGTAAGACACATTGCAGATTAAGCTGCATGACAGGCTGAATTTTACAGATTAATAAACAATCATCTTGTACTTCGACATGTGATAGCAAGACTGACAGTTAATCCAGACGTGATTAGGAAGTTGCTAAAAAGTATGCCAAAGGAAACTAAAGAACTAGCTGAGGAACAAATAGAACAACCGAAGCTACCATATAAATTATTCCTTTTGAGGATCAGATAAAACGTTATAGAGAAAAGCTAGAGAAAAATAACTGAAAATGAATTAAATACTTTCTTCAAAACTTTTTAATGAAAAACAAACTTGACAATTTTGACACGATTCGAGAGTCGAGCCATGACGATTACAAGGAAATATAAAAAGATCTTGATGAGCAAAATTGAGGACCTTCCAATAGCTTAGAAGAGCATAAAGAAGCTAGAACAAACGAAAAAATATATTATGCGTTTCATAGAATGAGAGACGGAGTCATTGCTGCTATTTTAGGTAAAACAGCCAATCGATGTTGAAGTAAACCAGAAGGTTATGTTAAAGGCTGGACCTTTGAGAGGCTGTTTAATGAGTACGAAAGGAAAGAGTTTAAACATTACCAGAGGAAAACAATGGAACTGACGTTAAAGTGTTTAGATCAAAGGCAGACATGGTCGAACGACTGATCTTGTTGATTTCATCCAAATAAGCTGGTAATGAAAGCGCACAGATCGATAAAGAAATTGAGAACATGCTAGATCATCTAATATCCAACGGATTACTGACATCGGATAAGTTAGAAACTTTACACCTTGGTAGAATTGAATCGATGCGATCTTATATAATGTCAACCAAATTATTACTAATTTCGTTGCAGACAAAGGTGATCAAAGCAAACATTTCTGTTTATTATAGTTTTCTGATGCAACGTGATTCTAAAATACAGTATGAGATTGAACATATTTCATGTTCAGCGTGGCCTTATATGGCTAATCTGAAAACTGGTCGCAATGATGAATTTGAGTTTGCTCCACGTGTGGCAGACCGGGAATTTAAAACAGTTAAAATTCCACAAGGAGATTACAACGTAACTGATCTGATAAGACGATAGAGGAGCCGATAACAAAGGCAGGCGGTAAAGCTGATACTTTTGAACTAGGGCCAAACTATAAAGCATCATGCGCTAGAATAACATTACAAAATGGCACGGCGGTTAGTTTTTCATTAAAAGGTATTGTATCGCTGATTGTATTGAAAGATAGTAAAACTTAATACAGTATGAATGAGAACGGTACATTTGACGGTAAACTGCCTGTAACAATAACTGACTCAAACACATTATTAATTAATTGCACCTGGATTTTACACAAAACCAGGTAGTAAAGGACAAACTATATATATATATATATATATATATATATATATATATATATATATATATATATATATATATATATTTATATATATATATATATATATATATATATATAAATATATATATATATATATATTTTGCCAGACGTTTCACCAGAAGCCATCATGCAAATTAGTTCTCGTCATTAATTTTTATCCGACTAATGTCGAAAATTAAAAACAAGTATCATAATGCAATTCACCGACCAATCGGGAAGACAAATAGATCTTAACAATAAAATTGTCACGTATCGCGCGCAACATCATGATACATTTTGTGATCATCCATTTCATAGCCCAAGATGAGTTATAGTAAAGATTTTAGAAGCAAAAATTGTACACTTTGAGCGTAATTATAGAAAATGTCAAAGGAATTGGTCATAAATTATCACCAATTGCATTTGACGCAAGTAAAGCTTTTGCGACAGGGGCTGCTTCTGCAGCGGTAATTGCAGCAGGATAAAAGATTTCTGATCAGATTAGAGACCCTTCTGCATCGAAAACAAAACGAGTATGATCAGATTTTGCACTAAAAGCAAGCGGAAACTAAACAAGCCATGAGAGCTACAACAAAGGGTTACCAACGCGTGGTGAAGAAATAGTACGTAAACTTGAAAATAAAACAATCTCAATGACCCCCGCTAATTTTTAATTTTGTGTAGCAATTATAAACTAATGTCGGCTAAGAATTATCTCAATCTTGCCGAAGAATACGATACCGAAAACGCTGTAACAGAGTTCCAATACGTCGAGTACCTGGACGAAAACTCGAAGGAACCAAAATAAGGCTGGAGTTAGAACTTTTAATACACACGACGAGGACGTGTTTATACTTCCGCATAAGAAGTGTGTGGCCAAATTTTAACTGTGATAGGTGGTGATAATTCAGCAGGTGCAGAAATCTTGCTTGCTTAAAAGTGTGTTGGACAGTGAAACCGTAGACAATATTTCTATGCACTTGCCTATAGCGAGTACAACGCTTTGCTATTTTTTTCCAGATCAACGGCCACAAGCATGATGTGATTTAAGGATACATTATTCGGAAAAGCTGTTTAGAGCGAGTTTCGTACAGGTTCTAGTATCTTTAATTTTGACGTATCAAACATTCAGCACAAGCTATTGGATTGACTGCTGATAATAAAATGACCTGGACACTTGGCATTCTCCAATCTGAATAGTATAACGTATAGGCGTTGGTTATTAGAGATATATTCTTAACGATCGACGCGACTAAAGGAAGAATGACCTTGCAAGTTTAATCTAACATCATGAAAACTAAGTACGCAACTGGAAAAATTTACCTAACATTCGGCCAGGATGAAAAATTGTCAACAACAGTTGCGAAACGCAGCTCTGTTTCTTTAATAATATATCCAACTATATCAAGCTAAACTAATTAAAGTAATGGTAAAGCAACAACAAATCGATTAATACAATCGCTATGAGATCGAAGGAAAACCATTTGTTCTTACACTATCTGTTTCGCAAGTACCATCGATGTCAATAAGTTTGGGACAAGTACGTTCTGAGATAGCTAGAAAAGTTTTACCTATATATGGCACGTTAACAATAGCGACAGCATCAAGGGAAATTGCAAGTTCAATTCAAAGGGTGGTAGTTGGGAGAAAAATCAAATAAATCTGTCGTTAGCTTTATGTAAATAAAACCAGCTAAAAGTCGTCAAGAAAAAGAGTACAACAAAACGCATTAGAATAAGTCGAGGAGGATTTCTTCCAATAGCTCCTCTGTTAACATGATTTTTTGGGGAAACCTACTGGGAATCTAACGTGGAATATCTCTCCCATGGACCAGACGCCGTTGAGTGACTTTGATATCATCAATAACTTGAAGGACATTGTCGGATTTTGCAAAGATTTTCCAAGGACATACTTCAACAGGTTGTTCGTGCATTGCAAATATAGAAATCATTAACGAAATATGGCACTCATTGGGTTGCTCTCCACGAGAATAATTCTTTTTATTCTTTCAGAATTCTTCAGAGGAATCTCATAAAAAATATATTTTTATTATTGTTTATGAAATAAATTATTTGACTAATCAAATGCAGCCTACCGGAACATATGATCATGGTTATTATTGCATTATCTTTTTCCGACAAAAGTCTGGGAGGGGTTCCGATTTTTTAAAGTTTATTTTACTATTTGATAAGCATCCTTTTTACACAAACGATGAGACTGCGGTTCATATTTGTAAGCTTGATAAAGTTATTTAAAGCTTCGAGATTAAATTTCGTGCGGCCATGCAAGTATATAATGTCAACATACTGTCTCAAGTGTAGAACTAAAATAGAAAATAAGGACGAGATGACAGAAAAACAAACATTGATAGAGCGATGCTAAAAAGTATTTGTGTTGTTTGTTGTGGAAAGAAAAGTATGTTCCTGAGAAGAAAACCAAACCAAATAGGATCTGGCATATTTAAGGTTATTGTAGTAGATTAAACTTATGAAACAAAATAAAATAAAGTGAAGTGCAACTGTGAATGCGACAAAGATCTTTGCATTTAACAGGATAAAATGATCACGTAGTGTAAATCGTGCAATCGCTGTGAGGTCATTGCCAGCGAAATTGACATTCACAAATGGATTGGTAAATTGCCAATACAAAAGGCGGTTGGACATTGTCAGGCCATAAATAGACTGGACCTTACATTCCTATGGAGAACAATAATCCGATGTGATACGAAACCTAAAATCGGCCTGCTTTATAGGCTGCTAAAACGTTTTGATAGAAGACTAGTGCAGAGTTTTATTGGAGCAAATATAAACTTGGACTTGGGAACGAATTATACGATGATCTCACAGCCGATCTACACAAGCCTTTAAACCTTTAAAGAAACGTTTTCGCGACGTACTGTTGTCGCAAATGTCGTTGACGATATCTGGGCAATAAATTTAGTGGATGTACCCAATCATGCTCAGTTTAATATTGGCGCAGAAGGCGCTCCAAAAAATACGAAACAGACAAGGTTATTGGTAATTTTGCGGATAAAATGAACTCGAGCGTCATCAAATACTTTATCGGATTAAGCAGTAAAATGTACGCCATTTTGTTAGAAAAAATTTAAATATTTAGAAAGGCAAATGGTCTGCCTCGTGATTTTGTTAAAACGTTTATTGCATTTGATGACTTCAAGTACGTGCTTGATGGCTGTGTTAGTTTAATAACATCAATTGCTATTCGAACGAATCATCATAAACTAAAAACAGATGTCATCACCAAAAGTGGAATAAGTCATTTCGATGATGAATTTATTGCAAAAATGGGGTAGAAACATTTTATATGGCACTTGCAAAACAGATCTAACCGATCTCATATTCGTTGTCCATGGTATGAAATAGTGTGTGAACAATATAATCTTTTGAAATTTGACAGTAAACGGCTACAATAGCAAAAGCAAATATCTAATGATAGATGGTAAACATTTGGCAGTTGAAATTAATAACTAAATATCAGGTATATGTTTTGACGCAGCTCGTGACAAGCTGAAACTGGAGCTCATCAGATATGATGACAGTAGTTATTTCAATTGCCTAGAACAGTAGAGCAAGAAGTCAGCAGCGGAATTTAAAATCTTTCGCAATCCAAAAAATACTAAACTTACCAACGATCTCGATCGGTCAAAAGTATATTTTATTGACAAAAATATACTCATAACAAGCTGCAAATGAAGGATTTATTCGAGTGTTGTCGCCGTATGAACGGTAAAGTAAAGTTTAGTCTAAACTATCACGACGAAGAAATATTTCTAATTTTAACAGTTGAAACATTGATCATTGGTCAAGAGGTACTTACCGGTTTACCTTCTACCTCTTTGAGCTAAAAGTCTCTGAGTGTGTAATTTAACCAGTCTTACTAAAAATGATGAGTCGTTTTGGGAGGATCTCTGCAAATTTCGTACTATTTCCTTAAATGAACTGCATGATTTGTATCGCGGGTTCCGAATATATTCTCAAGAAAAGTAAAATGGGGAAAATTGAAAAGCAGCTTCGTTATGATAATAGAAATGAGGTTTCCTCCTCGTCGTGGCATTTTGGCTCTGAGGTTCTTGAATAGTAGGTTATAAGGCTGGTTCTGGCCCAAAGACCTTTTCCCAACCATCCAAAACAATTATAAATCACCATCTTGGAAACTCCCAAGACCCCAAGCCAAAACAACTTTTCCTGGAATCAGCGTGCTGGTTCTGGCCCAAAGACATTTTTCAAACCTATGAGACCGTCAAATTGTTAAACACTATTTTATTGTTCATACAATATTTCATACTTTATTTTATAATTCTTTTAATACCTGTTGACTCTCATTGGTAGGAACAAATATACTCTATTATTTTAAGGTTTAAAAAAACCTATAATTTTATGTGTCACGATTGCTAAGTTCAGGTTATCCGGAAATGTATAAACTTGGATATTATTACCGCGTTTGATGTGTACACAACACCGCAGGCCAGTGTTAATCCTTATGAAAGTTGTCAGCCGCTCAGACTATAGAAGAGCCGCTAGTAAAAGGTTTGTAGTCCTCAGGCATTCAACATTGGTTCAGAGATCAAAAGGAAACCTGCTGGATGAAAATGGCGTGCTCTTACTCGCCACATAGACATACAAGTGAGAAGACATTATCCACTATATTCGATTGGGAAAGTCCACAGAGACATACAACTGGAATTAAGATTTTGGATGGGATTATACCTAAGATCAAAAATAGAGCTAAACATCGCTTTAAATTATCAGTAGATGCCTAGAAAGATCGCTATAGGGGATTTTGTAATCTTTGGACCAGAATTGTAAAAGAAGACAGACCTTCCGGTGCAAGTTTGTTAGTTCCGAGTATCTAAGAGGGAGATGGAAATGAGAATGACATTGCAGTCGGAGTCAAAAAGGTAAAGTCGACATAGAAAAGAGGGATATAAGGTGGAGGAAGAAAAAAGCAGTTTGGAAGAGGAAATAGAGGAGGAGGAGGAGGCGAAGGAACTTGGATGGAGTAAGAGACGACAAGACGTGGAATTAGGAGATAAGGGGGAATGCACAGATGAGCAGGACTCAAAGACAGGTGGAAATCTCTCACACTATGACTCAAATAACAAGCTAGGCAAGTAAAGGGTCGAGTGGAAGAAGTGTTTGGGAGGAAACTTGAATTATTGACCATTTAGTTGTTATTAAACTGTTATTATTGATCTTCACCCATTTTGGATCTATAATCCTTTAAACCATTGACATTACTGACTGGGATTCATCTAAATATCACTAAGTCAACTGCCACACCAAAATTGAGGCTGGGTGCTATAATTTAAATAAATATTGGAATCACCCCACCCCAATCCTCTGCAAACAAACCTCATAGTCGGGGCAAACTTGCCAATATGTAAAATTCGAAAAATGAAAATAACTTATATTTATTTATTTCTTCATTTCAAGGGCAAACAGGCAGTGTATATAAAACTCATACCTGTCAGAGTTATTTCCCTTTAATACTCTGTGTGGCACGTCCGCAGGTCAGCAAGGTCTAAATGTAATTGTGAATAAAGGTTCAAGTTTCAAGATTTCGTTTCTTTGTGTGACATGATTTGCATCAAATGACTTGCAAAATTATAAATCAGAGAGCTTTGAAGATATAACAAAAACCAAATATGTATCCAATAGTGCAGTGAATGATTTGAGTGAAATTCAGCCTGCTCGTTTTATTACATTACTAGTCTGGTTATAATAATAATAATAATAATAATAATAATAATAATAATAATAATAATAATAATAATAATAATAATAATAATAATAATAATAATAATAATAATAATAATAATAATAATAATAATAATAATAATAATAATAATAATAATAATAATAATAATAATAATAAAGTAAGGTGGACTTTCTACTGCCCCACTCTTTAGCGCTATACAGTATTAGATACCACAAATAATGTGTAAACTAGACTATGAATTTCACTTTACAATGTTATTATATAAACCAAGGTTAGTTTAGAAACCTGTAGGCCAGTTTCATCCAACAATTAGCTCAATTATTGAAAAGCATCCTCACCTCTGGACTGTTTAGTTGAAGCAAGCATTGTCAGCAGAACTTTAGAAACATCCTTCCCTTTGAAATATCGAAAGTAAGCACATAATTGTTTTATCATCCTTGCCATCTATAGACTCATCACATGCCAATGCAATAACTTGTGCCCTTTTTTGATCTTGAAGTAGCTGCTTGTACAAGTTTTCTGCAAGGTTTTCAACACATGGGCTTGCGGTTCGTCAGAAAGAGAGATTCCTGCAATCGCTCCAGTAATATTTTTTATCGTAAAATTGAGTCGAAGCTGCCTCTATTTTTCACTCTCTCACAACTTCTGCATTAGCGAATGGCTTCTTTTGTCTCTCCAAAGTCCATATTATACGAAACTAAGCCTCTGATGCGTTTTGCTGAACTGTTTTGGTCTTTCACATAATTGCCATGCTTCTCTTTATACATGTTTCGAGTGCGTTCATTTTATCCAAACGAAGACTCGATCCTGGAGGGTGTTAAGAATAAAAATCCGCGTGCTCACTTTCGTAATGTCTATTAATGTTTCCACTCTTTATCACGGCACGGTGACAAATCACGCAAATGGGTCGCGCATTAGTTAAGATAAAAAAGCCTCTGTCAATAATTCATGAAAAGTTAAATTTTCGCAATCCATTTTCGTCGCTTGTTTGGATTTGCCATTGTAGAGTTTCACAAAAACTATAATATAATTGTTCTTATCCGCAGTGTTACTTTACAGCTTTCAAAATTCAACCAAACCATGCCACGCTATAAATTCACGAAAAATTATTCGCCGGAAATGCATATGGTCGATAAATAGATTTATGGTACCACAACGTACAGGCATTAATACTTAGGCGAGACTGGTTTTGATTGGTTACAAAAAAATCAGTACTTGGTTGCAGAAATTTCAGTTTTTATGACTTTTACGCGGTCCACAATGAGCGGCCTGGCGGTCCAAACGGTGGACCGCGTCTTTCATTTGAATAATCCTGAGTAACCCTGATGTACTCCACAGAATGTAAAGCATTAGAACGGAACACAGTGGCTTATATTGTTATTATTCTTCAAACACAATTTAAATATACACGAGTACTTTGTTGGTGATATAGAGATTAAATGACAACAAATTAGATATTGTACAATAGTCATTATGAATACATAGTCATTAATTTAACAGTTAGATAATTTAGATAAATCACAAAGACGAATGCCAGAAAAGAACAGATAGTTCAAATGTGTATGTCTCTGTGTATACAGTTAAGAAGAAACAGAACAATTGATTAGAACAATAAACGAAATTACAAATAAACAGCACTCACTCCCTAGCCCAACGATCATTTGCAGACTCGAAGGATAAGCTTTCGGTTACAAGGAAGCTAATGTTTACAGAGATATGATTTGGTATGCTTTATCAAATCTCTTGTTCCTTACACTATCTTTATAAACAGCATCGAAGATGCTAATGTTTACTTCATATGAAAGTGTTCTATTACCATTCAATAAGGTATTTAAAACTTAAATACCAAATGTTATAAAGCATTAAACCGAACACTGCCTAGTCCGTAGGAAGAATTTGGGATGAAACGTGTCGGTAAAGTTCGACGAGACCATATTTACGAAGATGTGCGTCAATTACATGCTGTTGAAAGTAAGCTGTATTTTATCCTGGAAGCATGAATGTTGTTAGAGTTTCTTTTATTCCACCAAAATTGTCTGGGACCTTAGTATCATGAAATGTAATATAATCGAAATAGTTGCTATGGAGTTGCTTATGATTAGTGCATGAATTTTGTCGTTGTATTTAAGATTCGCATTTTAAGATTTTATTTCTGAGCTCAATTGTTTCAAATTGTTTTAAACCTGTCCAGGATAGAACAATATTGCCACTATAAATCGAAGTGTATTATATATTTCTGCATTTCACGATTTATGCATTTAAAACAGTCTTGCATATGTAACTTCATATGTCTAGTACTACTATGCTAATGTTTCACAGAGATATCTGGTATTAATAGGTACTTTATGATGATGCATTCATCAACTCAAAATCTTTCTGGAAAGTGTGCACCAATCTAAAGCTGCATTTTTTTCTGAAGTAAGATTTAACCAATCCTAAGGCTGCATTTGTCAATTTTAAGTAAACTTTAACCAATCCAAAGGCTGCTTTTGTCTATTTAAAGTAATATTTCATTAATCTAAAGGTCGAATTTGTCTATTTGTTGCAAGATAAAAGTTTTAAGTGATATGCTGTTTTCAATTTGTCGAGTACTGTTTCAATAAGGTTTAAACGAACAGCTTTCGTGTGCGCATTTTTGTTCCATAACGGCGGTCGATTTATGCTGCATTGTCTCTTAGATTAAAAGCAACACTTTTACTAGTAAATGTTAAATTTGTATAGCTTTCACTAGTTTTATTTTAGTCTTTTAAAGACACTAAAGTAATGTAGACGAAGTATGTTGATTTTTATCTAATGCTTCAAATATCTTTCTCAGATGAATGATATGTGTATTCGAAATAGGACAGAACACGTGGCGTTAGGGTCACTCAGTGACCTAGTGGTTAGAGCATCCACCGCGGATGCGGGAGGTCGCGGGTTCGAACCACGACTGAGTTATACCAAAGAATTACAAAAATGGTACTAGCATCTGCTTCACATAGTTCTCAGAATTACGAGATTGACGTTAGGAGTGGTAGGCCTAGTGTCAGGGTAATTTGACTGGGTGGGACACAATGCTACCTGTCGGCGGCAGGATGCCCCAGTGTAAGACATCACCATGAACTGTCACACTGCAGTTATCGTAAAGATATAACTGAAAATGGTTGAAACTACGATAAAGATCCAAATCACACACACACTCTCTCTCACACACACACTCACACACACACACACACACACACACAAACACAAGACTGTTGTGTTAAAATATTATTGGACATTTAGATAAGACACGTAAATGGATTTATAAACGGTAACGTGTATTTACATATCGCTATTGTGTTATTACTAAATATTGTATGAATTTTAATATTGGCACAATAAAGGGCAAATAAATATTGCAATTCCATGAATGCTAAGTTAATTTGTTTCGACAAGCAACTTATCATAATATAAAGTCATTTAAATTTCATAGAGATAGAGATAGAGATTTGTCGAAATATTTTTCTCTTAAATCATGACAATGTTTACAATGAATTTTGTACTATGATACTCTTCCAGAACCGACATATTAATTAGATGCCAGAAAGTACACAAAGGACACGAAGTAATACCATGTTTATGCTTATCATAAGGTGATGACTAAAATTCCATATTATATAACGAGCTTTACGGATGTAAATATGTAATGCTATGGAAAAATAGTTTTCGATATATAATAGCGTTTTATTATTTTAATAATACCTACATTTCGACGATTGTGTGATGTCATCGTGCCAAATTTGACTGTTGCAATCCTTCACACTTTACGAAAAAGCTGTTTCTTATACGCTACCACTTCCATCATTCTACGATATCCTTACAAAGCCAAACACACAGCTAAGTAGTATATTTCTTAAATGTGATATCCAAATAACTCCAAGTAACTCTTCAGTTATCAATTAATGATTTGAACATTTTAGAGCATACATATTATCTGCATTGAGATTTGGACTTACAATCACTAAAAAAACATTATAGAAAAATAGTTATGATTTTAAACATTTTAAGTTTTGTTTACATATTTCCACATTGTTTAGACATTGTATACATACTATCTCAACATGCCACACACCGCAAATCTCCAGAAAGGAAGAAATAAAGGCTAATTATTTTCAGTCCATGTATATGTGAAAATTTAGTGGTTATGTCATACATAATTAATCATAAACTCATTTAAATAAAATTACACAATTTAAATGAAAAAATGTATGCTAAATAGATGTCTTTGCACTAAACTTTTATTTACATAACGTAAGGAAACCTTAATTGTTGGATGTGCAAGCTAATCAGAAAATCATAAGTAAACTTCCGAAAAAAAAAATTAGGCTTTTCTACTGAATACAAAAAATTAGGCTTTTCTACTGAATACTACTTATAAAGTATGCAAGAAGCTTGTATCATATTTGAATCAGATAAAAGAGCCTGTCAGTAGTAGCATATATATATATATATATTTATATATATATATATATATATATATATATATATATATATATATATATATATATATATATATATATATATATATATATATATATATATATATATAAATTTATGCTACTATATATATCTATCTATATATATATAGTAGCATAAATTCATATATATATATATATATATATATATATATATATATATATATATATATATATATATATATATATATATATATATATATATATATATATATATATATATATATATTTATATATATATAAATTTATGCTACTATATATATATAATATATATATATATATATATATATATATATATATATATATATATATATATATATATATATGTATATGTATATGTATATGTATATATATATATATATATATATATATATATATATATATATATATATATATATATATATATATTTATTTATTTATATATATATATGCATACCAGACTAGATATCCCGATCTCTTATAGACAACGAGTCAAAATTTTTGATTTTTATTAGTTTCGTCAAAAAAGTTATCTTTTAAGACTCTACGCCAGAAATAAAATATAAACCTGTAAGTAATCACATAAAATAGTTATTAATAAAATAAATAACACGATGAATGCACATGTACATGTTCAGCTTTACAGCTAGACTTGACACGGTGTAATAACGATACACATTTAAATGAAATTATTATCATGTATATCTATAGTAAGTGCTTAGATTATGTTCCTATGATTTGTTAATTGTACTTTAATGTAATATGCATTAGCAAGCAGGATGCTTGCATGAATAATTTTTACCCATGGCTATAAATATATTGTTTATAAGATGAGAACATTCTATAAATAGACTTGTTTATAATTTGATTGGAAATTTCCATTACAATGTATTACGTAATTACGTCTAGGTCAAGTGAAGTTGTGTGCAAATAGATACTTACTAAACAAATAGCTATTTAAATATCAATCCGTTGTAATCATTTACAGTTATATTGTGATTCTAGAGGACTTACTTATCTAAAGTGTTAATTGAATAACTAAGTACAATTTAACTTTAGATTAATACATCACTTCGAAATTATTATGAACTTGTCCAAAGACATTCTGTATTGCATCTTGTTGGTATCTCGGGTCTTAATTTAAGACCTAGATTCGTAATAGGAAACAAATAGACAAACAGACAATAATATAAATATTGTTACGGCGTTTTGTATGTAGAAGCAACGCGTACGCCAAATTGTCTAACATTAACATCTGTATGTTAGTTACTAACTCTACATTTGACTTTAAGGATGACGGAAATTTGTACTAATTTACCTTAATGACTAATACACAACAGCACATAAAGATTATAGCCCATTTTTGCTGAACGATTTTAATTTACTTGAAATCATGCATTACCCATTGGAGTTTTTGGGATTTGGTAAGTTTACCGTGACAGAAGTTAAACCAATAGAACAAACAATGGACAGGAATCAATTCGTTCTTATTAAAATGTTCGATTCTAAGTAAGATACAGCTTATCACTCACAAGAACACGACAGTCAGAAGGAATTGGAAAGCTTCGTAACATCACTTCAATGAGAAACACGTGACCACGTTCTCGGGAAATGAAATTTTATGTAATCAACACAATTATGCTCTTCATATGCTCATGCTTAGTTTCAAAATTTGTGCATTTTTAAGTTCAGCAGTCAAACTTGGTACGACAGCTTATATCCAATGGTCATCATTTCGTAAAACAAGCTAGCTTAGGTCCAACAGCATTTTACTAAACATTGCTCAGCAAAACTGTCCAAAAGTTGTCACAGAACGGTTGCATTATTCTATCTGCTTCTCATTGTTTGCATTCTGTTTGAATAGTAAAATCGGTGAAAAGCTTCGGTGTGCATATGGAATTAACTTCAACATCACTCTTAACCAATTGCATTAAAGAATTTTCCAAAGGGGAGGAGGATTACAAGTTACTGACATCCAAAATGTTCACACGTATTATACTTTCTTTGTGTGTTCAAGTACAACATGTTATGCGAATGTTTTGTGTCAAGGATGGACAGGTTATATGATGCTTCATCAATTCTAAGAAATGTCTTACGATTTAAAGTGTGGTGCTTATAATTAATTAAATTGCAGATTAATTATTTATAAGCATCTAATAATACATCAATATCATATTGATCGGAAGACATGCATTTCTCTTGGGTATGTAACGTTAGCCAATCACATTGAAGAATACGTCTCTTATCAAATAGCACAGCTAACACAGAATAAAAGTATAAGTCGAGTGTGAGTAACTACTTTTGCAGAAGGCTTCTTTAGGAAATACATATTTGCACGTATTTCATATTATAAACTATGTATTAAAATAGACACTTTTTCAAAACATAATTTTCCAACATTAAAATTATTTTGTGTCAGATTTAACATTTCTGACTTTCTCATTAACGTGTGTTAAATTTAAATACATACTTTGTTCTGTATCACATTTACAAAGATGCAAAAACGAATATGGTAAATTGCCGTGACACATGTCAGCACGTGTGATGTTCTTGGTGTATAAAAGGCAATGGAATGAAACGTGATACCATGTTACAGTTGAGCGTTTCTATACAGCTGGCTTGTTTACCTGCAGAAGGATGTTGGCGATACATACATTAAGTGTCTTAATTGTGTTTGTGACAGCCTTTGTTCATGGAGGTGGCGGCAAGTTATTTTCGTGATTCAAATTACAAATTATTTCTTAAGTTTGTTAGAATGTAGACTCTAGATCGATTCATAAAATTTTGATAGCATTAATTTATTAGGTTATTTAGTAATTAATTAATAATTTACATGTGGTTAATTACTTTATTTTAATTAAGATATACATATTTCAATTATTTAAATAGTCAATCTATATATATATATATATATATATATATATATATATATATATATATATATATATATATATATATAAGGTTGGGGGGTGTGAGTAAGTGTAAGCAAAGGTCAAAAACAATCCCGATGTATTCATATATTTTAATGATTTCATAAAGGTAGTTGTCCTTAACATTGGAAACTGTTTGCATTTAGACATCACCTATGTTAAATATACATTTATTAGGACACTTAGAACTCGTGAGCACTATATGATATTCATTCTGTTATATGGTTTGATTCTAAATGGAGATGAAACGTATGGAGATGCATATTATTATGTTATCCTCTTCATCTATACCACCCCTTCTCTCTCTCTCTCTCTCTCTCTCTCTCTCTCTCTCTCTCTCTCTCTCTCTCTCTCTCTCTCTCTCTCTCTCTCTCTCTCTCTCCAAATTTTGAATTTCACATATTATTTCATTTACCCTTATACACGTTTATGGGCGGTGATGTTTGGACAAAACATATAATGTTTGCCGTTACAGGCTTGTATGGGAGGGTATGCAGATACTCATCGGACGGACCTAAGTGCAAAACCGACCTCGACTGTAATGATCCTGAGGTACATTGCTACAAACCATATGGCCAGTCAATTGGGACATGCTGTGTAAAATGTAAGATTATAGTGATTTTATCTTTCTCTTTAAATATCATTTCCGGAGATTTATAAAAACTTTTGGGAAATACGGGAATAATAATTTGTAAACCATCAATATCACTTTCGTTTGCCTGACATTTCACAAGATCGTCTTTTACCTGGCAATTTTACAAGATCATTTTTTGCCTAGCCATTTGGCAAGATTCTATTTAATCTGTAACTTCCGGTTCTGATAAAGATGGGGTCATAGAGAACAAAAGTCAATATAAAGTTATGACTATGTATATATGTACTGCCTTGGCGTTCATGACTGTGTTATTCTCTCTCTCTCTCTCTCTCTCTCTCTCTCTCTCTCTCTCTCTCTCTCTCTCTCTCTCTCTCTCGATAGATAGATAGATAGATAGATAGATAGATAGATAGATAGATAGATAGATAGATAGATAGATAGATAGATAGATAGATAGATAGACAGACAGGCAGACAGACAGACAGACAGACAGACAGACAGACAGATAGATAGACAGATAGACATATAGATAGATAGATGGATTGTCGTTCTTTCAGTTTTTCATTAGAGTATTTATTAGGGCCAGACAGAGTGTTTCCGTTTCTCATGAATATGCGAGTTGCACTAAAAGAGAAACCTTCCTACATTCTACATGAAAGTATTCTAAAATTTCAAAGATTACAATTAATGATTAGATCTCCCGGTCATGTTATATCAGAAGCGTACACTTTTTACTGGTTTTTAATCACTCAGTCCAGTGGAGTACAGAGCGAGGAAATGATTTTATCTAGTTTGATGGGCTGCAATGTTTCCATGCGGAAATTGCCGTATTATCTAACAAAAAAATCATCAGCTGTAAATAAAATCAAATATGTAACTTGTTCCTGTGATGACAGTCTCTCAAAAGTGCGCTCTGGAAAGAATAGATTGCCTCTTTTATGATCTGGATCTCACAAAATGTTGTTTCTCTTGTTCGCTTTTTGTTTTCCGCCATACCACTCGGCAAAACGTCCCATAGGATATATGCAAAACTTGCACTGGTGTCAAAAGGTGTTTGATACAATTCAACAGAACAGTAGTATACCCTGGAGCCGCATTGGCCATACATTTGGATAATCCATAGTGGATTGGGTATTTCCATAGCTTGCATAGAAAGATAGTCTCAAAGAGTTACGAAACTAATGCTTCATAATCATGTTAACCTTTGTGATGTCATACCTAGTATTAATTTACTCCATCACACACCATATGGTATCTAAACGTATGGTTATTGTCTAAGCTGATTATGTCCAATTTTAATGTACATTTATCTTGCAACAGCGTAAAAAATATTTTTATCGCTGGTCGATTTCATATTCATGCTTACTGTGATAATTTCTTTCATTAAACAATGTCATCCATTCTTCCATTGACAATATCTAAATTAAAGTATATATCACTAGTTAATAATGCTTAATTATTATTTGCAATAATTCATCTAACTTCTAAATCGATGTTCTTGATGCGTTCATCATGCTTGCAATGATACATCAGACACAAATTGGCACAATTTTTTAATATTTTTACAGTTCCATACCAGTATCCAGGTTTTGTTGAATAGGCCCCTGCAATGCCATTTACGTGCGTGGATAATTTTGTTCATTGCATTACAATTGCATTCACGATTTATTTGGAAACATACCACTAGGACTGCGCGAGATAGATAACGTTAAATAGAATTATGCATGATATCGAAAAATATTCCTTGATAAGATCCATTTTGCACGATGTTCTTCGATATCGTAAAATACCATCATTGAATTAATCGATTATCTAGTGTTTCCAATGGTGTAATCTCATTAAGTTCCCTGATCAAAACCATTTTCTTTAAAGTAACGTCATATGGGTAATACAATAACATTTTCTTCTGGTAACGACTTATCGATTTATTTTAGCGTTGAATATTTTCATTAAGTTGGATTTAGCGTAAAGACTATCACACAATCATACGTTAACAAATAATATATATGCAACTATCGTTGACATCTCTGTAAATTGAAGCACCAGGTTATCGTCTAGCTGGAGGATCTCAAATCTTTAGTGGAAAAATTTGCGGAGAAACCTGATGGCATAAATCCGCGCAGCATAAAAGACACAATGCGATTGTCCATATACAAGTTACAAAAATCAAGATTCTGCCACGAGAAGGTGTCATATGCGATCATTATGTATTGCAAAGTTAAATCTTTTGTTGGTCACACGAATGGAAACAAACGAAGGAAAAACTTAAGATTATAAGTCTATGGTGGAACGATGACAAACAACAGCAGTATAAATACCAATCAGAGCATGGTTACTAATGCGCAAACTTGAACAACCAGTTTAAGAAACAAGCATTATTACTGACAGTAAATTTGACCCTGAAAGCGATATCTTGTTAGATTCACTATCAGGCACCAATATAGATATTAGTCAATGGCATGTATTTCCGAGTTCTAAACGTTCATTTTCTGTCAGCAAGTCCAGTGTCCATTTTCCTACAACATAAATGCAGCTAATACTTTATATAATTCAATCACCAGACGTTTTCGAGTGGCTACTGCACGAATCTATGCTCTTAAAGTAAGTAAGAGAGAAGAGTGATGAAAAGAAACTTAGTCAAATTTATGAAACAATTTATTTTCCTAGAATTCAAAATGAAAAGTAAGAAACAACAGAACTTACAGTATCGCAAAATAAATCCAAATATAATCCAAAATTCAAAAACACAATTCCTAGTAATAAATGGTCCTGAATAAATCTCAATTCTAGTCTCTAAGAGATCCAAAATTGAAGAGCAATGACGTGTCTGTTATGTCCTGCGACGTAAATATGTATCAAATGTCTCTTCTTGACTGATATAAATATTATTCCAGGTTGAAATTAAGTGTAAATTCCAATCAACGTCATATCCAAGAATTTTATCAGAGCATTTTTATATTTTCAGAGAAAATAGTTACATGAATTCAATAATTTGAAGACAATGAAACGTAGCTGAAAATGGTCATAACATTATACATTTTACAGTACCAGATCTTAAAGCACGACTGGGACAATCAGTATGATCATAAGATAATAAAGTTCTCTGCTTGACCTTCTGTCACATTTTAGCATTTTATAGAAACAACCATTACCTTATCGAAAATATCCTTCTAGAATGATCTCATGAGCCTTGCTTATTTTACAAACACAATATCCTATAGAATTTACATGAGAATCTCCACAAAAGACATGCCCAAATCAACATATTTACTCCATCTTGTTTACCTGATTAATAATTCTTTTAATAATCTCATAAGCACAGGGAATAATGCATAATGAAGCTATTATTAGTTGTTTACATACGTGAAATAAACAAGTCAATCAGATCAAGCATAAATGAACTCAGTTTTGGACAAGGTCAAGTCTATCAAAAAATGTTACATTACAATAACTTGTAATGAAATAAAAATAAATTGAAATTTACAAAAAATTAAGCTAAATACACATAACACTAGTAGTAACATAATATTGGCATTTTAGACCTCAGTGATACTAAGATGAGTGTGACACGAAATGCTTAATGTCAACGCAAACAAAACAACTAACTTGGCCGCCGCAAAAATCACTAACAGATTAAGCCAACAAAATGTATGTTAACATCATTGTTGTTAAGTTTGGTACTGAACATAACTACTGACATGTCAACGGATCTTCACGTCTGTAAAGCATTTTGTTTAGCTTTTGGCGTGAAGACAAGACGATTGCTTGTACAAAGCAGTTCTTACCCTTTATGCTCACCAATAATTGCGCACGCTTCTGAAGGTTTTACGATAATTAATGCTTCAGACTTATCAATATTTGAAACTAGCGCTGGTATCACTGACGTATAAACTACACATGTTATAAAACTTGGAAAAGCGGTGAGTAGAAGATATGTTTTAATTCATAGTTTGTTAAAATATTTTGCCTCATGGTTCATATTACAATGGAACCAAAATAATGTATACTTATTTCCTATTTTTGACCTATAACTATAACAACAATAACGAATTTCAAGCGTCTTCTAAAACAGAATGCCCAAAACAGATTCAATCCTACATAACGTCTTCTAACTCCGAATATTCCATGCAGTTTTTGGCTTCCTTGAATAGGCGACTCCAGTTGTCTATAGCACATATGGATAAGCATATGCAACACAGAGCGAATAACCAGCTGGCGCCTTGAAGCGAAATGTATTCGTGACACAACGTATATCATTTTGCATAAAGTCACGACTTTCATAGGATTTTCAACGATAATCATTTCAATCAAGCAATAAATGTATGACATCTCATACGTTTAGGTTATTCGCTGTATCCTCTGAACCATTGAATCATCGTTTATCATGTTTTTTATATAGACATTGAACAATGAATGATCAAAATGTATTATATAAGGCAGTTGTAGTGCAAGTTTCTAGGGCTTTTTATACCCTAAAGTTTGATCAAAGATTTGAAATGTTAGAGCCTGAAAATAATGATCAAGCTTTGGATTTAATTTTAAAAATTAAATAAGCAAACAGAACAATCAAAGCCACCAATACCAGACGACCTGTTAAAAATAGCAGAAGGGTGTATATTTACCTCCCACACACAAGCACACACACACACGCACATACATACATACATACATACATACATACATACATACATACATACATATATATATATATATATATATATATATATATATATATATATATATATATATATATATATATATATATATATATATATATATATATATATATATATATATATATATATATATATATATATATATATAAATATACACACATATATATATATATATATATATATATATATATATATATATATATATATATATATATATATATATATATATATATACATGTGTGTGTATTTGAAAATGGTATTAACAGAAGATCTTTGATTATAATAGTTAAAAAAAATTATCTGTCATTCAGTCATTTATCTAATGACAGTACCGATAACTCCAGTACATAAGTGTAGATTGTTCTTTATAGTACAAAGGATATAATGAGCGTCTTATAACAGAGGCAAATGATATTAACCGTAAGCAATGTAATGCTATGGAATTTGTTCTGAACCATTTTGCTTATAGCTTTATCAATGGAGGTATTAACCGTAAGCAATGTAATGCTATGGAATTTGTTCTGAACCATTTTGCTTATAGCTTTATCAATGGATGTTGAACATGAATATAATCTTAAAACGCTGACAATTTCCAAGCCAGCTAATGTCATTGCATTCTGATGACTTTTTGTTTAATTTATATTGACCGATAAAACCAGATATTTTTATAATTAGTATAAATAATTTTAAATTCATAGCACAGCATTGTATGAAATTTATTGTGTACAGTGTAACTTATAGCAGTTTGTGGCCATACTTTTAAATACACCATCGTGTTTGTCCCCGAGATTTAATAAGTAGAAGGTCGTTAAATATTCTAAAATTGGTATTAAGCCTTCGTTTCGTAAATAGACTGCTCATTAGACTCTTGAAATTTTCCATTATAAAACAGGGGACTATGCATGTCCTTATGGACCCGGAAGATATGATGATCCCAAAGGATTTCCCCCAAGTGTTGTCAGGTGCCTTACCCCCTTTGAGTGGTTTTTCTGTGGATGGGGTTATTACTGTCGCACATCATGGGATGGACCAACTGCCATTCTTGGAGTTTGCTGTCCTCTCTAAAGGGCATTGAGTAAGACATACGTAAAGCAGTCTAAAAATACAATTAAATCATGCTACCGTTGAGTAAGACATCCGTAAAGCAGTCTAAAAATACAATGAAATCATGCTACCGTTTGGGTAAATGTGTATAATCCTCTCTCTATAGCTCTTTGGAAAAGTAATTTATAGTATTTCGTCATAGTAGACTATGTGGTTGATTATATGAATCATTCTAACATATTAAATACAACAACTTCATTAGGTGAATGACGGACATGAAAAATACATTTTCCACAAACATAAGTTCTCTAGTTTTTCTGTCCATATTAGTAATTTTTAATATTTTTTTTCAGCTAAGCAATGTTACCGGAATATCTCTTCCTGAGCATTTCAGACTGCCTAGTTCCCGTCTAGAAGTTATGCTGTTGCAAGCACATTAGTAATATATACTGAGCTGTAATAAATGGTTAATACAAATACCTGATTTTGTTTGTGGCGTTATTTGTTTGATTAACTGCGCAACAATCTCCGCACATTCATAAGCACTGCGTGTTTTTAAAAGACAAAATGGTGAACCATGATTGAGAAATCTGACAAATATGACGATAAAAAACGTTTATGAAAGTTGAAAAACGAAAATGATATTAATTTTTATTACAGTTCATGAGATTAAAGAAGTTTTCATATAAACCTGAAGCCACGATTACCTTATGAACTAATAATTTATCACTAGGAAGTGGGACGCATGTTGATAAAATCTGTTGAGTGATTGCTATGTCTGCCAAACTTCATTCAAGTGCACTGAAAAATTTTAAAGTTATAGCCCATTCATTTCTAATATTCGCATCGATATTATTTTCTATTGAAGTCGCCATTAAGAATAAAGTTTTTTTTTATGTAATAGATATTTCTCTTCCCATCATTATTATAGCGAAATAGTTTTACTATAATAATTTTTTTTCTCAAAAATTCAATATTTTCTTTCCAGCCTAATTTTATGAGGTGCATGAGCGGTCAGTGTTGTCAACATAAACAATATGCGATTGTCAATGTTTCATGTTTAGGGTTTATAGAGTTAAAAAGTTTGAAGGCTAAATAGAGCTAAATAGTTAGAAAGTAAATGACATACCTGAATTTAAGATGTAGAAAATTACTAAACTCTAAGATTGAGGTCATCGAACAATTAATAAGACGGAGAACGCAGTGGTTTAATGTTTTTTTTAATTTATTTGAAAATATATGAACGTATTTTGAAAACTGTCCAAGTACGATATTTGAATTTGGATATTCACGTTGTCACGAATGTCTTAGCACAAACTTTGAACTTGTGTTTAATTGTCAGAACATTAATATTATTTATCCTTTTTTCCGTGAATGGTAATACTTAGAAACATTTATGGATTATATACCTTGGAGTATGTCTCCATTCACGATAAATTTTGAAAAATGTGTTTTGACTGTAAGATAAGAGTGTGCAACAAATTAAAACAGCAGACAAATCTAGTAAAATCAACAATTACAATCCTAATTGATGAAGGTATTGATTTCCCTGGTAATGGTGTTTTGCACCTTCAAAGAAAATATCCTATCGTTCTTTAGCCCACACGTATCATATTGTCTTATCAAAGTGGCCCAAACGTTGCAGTAAGATTTGTTTTTTCAAATACGTATCCGGAGCTCATTTGAATCTCTGACCATCTTAGGGACTGCGTGGGAGAGTGCTCGCTAAAATCTCGGGAAGGAATATGAAAAGGACTTGACGATTCCTTGTACGTAATTGTTCAAGAAAATATCCAATTACCTCGAGATCAGAACAATGAAAACGTTAAAACGGTCTTAAATGCAAGAAAAAAAGCCCTCCATGAAAATTAGCATTTCACACGCAGGCTCTGAATCCGCATGATCCAAAACTATGTAAACTATGTATAAGTAGACAAGCAACAAGTCTGTATGGATACAGTTGGCTAAATCAATGAACACGGCAAGTTAGGTTTCTCCAGATCAATAACTTGCTCATATTTTCGTTGCACAGTAATTCAGTTCGGAATGTTGTTGGACTTCCCACAAGCGTGATCGGGATCTCATCGATCATTCATGAGACATGACGGATAATTATGTTGGTGGCTGGGAAAGGCTCTAAACGTTTTGTATGCGTACGCCAAGCTCTGCCATCTCGACAGAATCAACACGGTACGCGGTTAATATCACAGAGTCGTCGCTGTGAACGTTACTTTAATTGCCAAAGATATTAACGAGATTTTCCCGAACACATGACTGCTGCGTTCCGATTAATTCGAGATCGAAGATGACTATTGATGACTCGAGAATCCAAGGTTCCACTAAAGGCGGTGGCCCGTCCATAAAAAAGTTTAATTTCAATTAACGGCAACAAAGCCAATCATTACTTGGCGAATATTTTTGCCACACATTACTTGCCAAATACTACATGTCAAAATTACTTGCCATCATTTCTTGCCAAACATACATGGCAAACATTTTTGATACATATTCTTTAAGAAACTTTATCAATAGCATAACTCCAACTTGCCATATTAAACACCCTTCCGGCAACAGTTACATTAATCGTATCAATCATCATTTAATGAGACTATGATATATTGTATTTAAATATGCAATCATCGGAACTATAGCAGACGTTATTTTGGTCTATGTCACACCATTTTTTTGCGTTAGACAATGACACTCACAGGTAAGAACTTCTCTGATTTTCTTGAGAAAAAAATCTTAGTCTATTTATAAACAAAATGATAGATGAAATACATTTATAATTGATGCAAATTATTTCGACGTTATTTCACATAATCATAAGCATTAATTTTAATGCAACCAGAGACGGGTATAATCAAGCCATGTCTGTGATGAATAATTACACAATTACCTATGTGCATACCATAAATGAAATTATCTTATGAGTAGTTCTGAACTAAAACTCTGCGGAGCAGATATTCCTGGATTGGGTACTTCAATCAAGCCACAACATTTAGAAATTATTTAAAGTTGAACATTCTCTTCTGTAGTGAGCTCTAGTCTGGCCCATGTCAAAGACAGAAAGTTGTATCACATAACAGTTATTGAAATTCTGTCGACAGGTACGGTAGGTATAATTTGGGCTTTACTGGTCAGTGGACAATACGAGCAAAGTTTCAAAACAATTATACTGCTGCTGGTAATTGCGATGTTAAATGATTTTCTTTAAAATGATGTGATTTCGGACTTAATAATGCAAGGCTAACAATCTACCCTTCTGAATTGATTTGTGTTTATCGTTTGTATATATGTTTACCATTTAAATCTATATATAATGATTGCATTTTGATTTTATTATTAAGTAAAATATACGTTACCATCGTTTGCTTATCCTTTAGATATGTAGCATATCTCAAAGATACAAACTGTTGAGTTTCCGAATTGATACATGTTCTCAGAAAGTTCAAAACCTTAGATACAAAAAAGAAACACAAAGCAATAATCATTTGTATGTTCTTTCCTTCAATAGCTGCATTTTCAGCATCCCAAAGTTTGGCTGAAACATCAAGAAATCAACTTTCTCAGAATGTGCATTCTCGAACAATATGAAGTCTCACAAATCAATGAATTTTATCCATGGATAGCATACAGTAAGAAGTATACATACATACATACATACATACATACATACATACATACATACATACATACATACATACATACATACATACATACATACATACATACATACATACATACATACATACATACATACATACATACATACATACATACATACATACATACATGCATGCATGCATGCATGCATGCATCCATCCATCCATCCATCCATCCATCCATCCATCCATCCATACATACATACATACATACATACATACATACATACATACATACATACATACATACATACATACATACATACATACATACATACATACATACATACATACATACATACATACATACATACATACATACATACATGCGTATATGCATTAGGCCATGAAATCTTTTGACCATTAGTAATAAGGTTTATAAAATTTACTATCAGGACGAAATTACTTTGGATGTTAAACGCTCTCATAATATTAGTCGCTCTCTGTCTCTGTCTCTGTCTCTCTCTCTCTCTCTCTCTCTCTCTCTGAATATGAATACCTAACAATTCTCGTCAAGCACCGATTTACTAATATATCGGTTTACTAAAGAGATCTAGGAATATGCTTTGATTATCAAAAAACTCGATCTGTTTGAAAAAGTGAAGACAAGAAAACCGATTTAGCAGAGGAAGCAGTATGTTCAGTTGAAGTCTACTGAATCAACCTTGTCATAGAACTGGAATGATGTACATCGCATAATAACAAACATTGAAACAAGGTCTAAGTTTATCCACGAACACATATTTTACTATTTCAGTGTTTTTGTGCAAGCAAAGTAAATGTTAACTCTATGAGGCTAATATATAAAACAGTAAGGAATTATCCTTTTAAGCGCCGAGCTTGCGGTACTTAATTTCCTTTTCGCTTGATACATTCAAAATTGAAAGTGGACTCTATTTGTAGTCTAGAAAAAAGAAAGGGTGCAGACAAACGTGACCTTCAGAGTACGTACTGTTATTTTTTGTACATGGACTTACCAAATTGCAAATGAGCTTATTTTAGTTAAATACTTTATCAAATAAGAGCTAAACAGATGCTCATTAGAGTTTGTCATCTAGCAGCAAAATATTTCTGCGCATGGACATATTTATGCCAGTGAAGGCCGAACACTCCAAATTGATAACACTTGTCAAGGAGGTTGACAACAATATGCTTAAAACTCTGAAAAGATATCGTCAACTCAGATAGGGCTCATCTTTCTCGTATGTGCCCTGACATTGTTTTTTGAAGGAAATAATAGCCTGATAAATAGTGCAATATTGAAAAACAAGTGATAGATCTGAAAACAAAATAACTCCGCCTTGTAATATGTGATTATATATATATATATATATATATATATATATTTATATATATTTATATATATATTTATATATATATATATATATATATATATATATATATATATATATATATATATATATATATATATATATATATACTTTTGATACGAACAAATTATAATAATCATATATAATTTATAATTTATAATGATAATCACCATTAATTAGTTGTCCGATAAAAATCTGGTTTGTTCATACGTTGTAGTCCTGTAATACACAGTCACATAACTTATCAATGAATTTACCATGACAACATAGTTTTATATACGAATTAAAGATCTATTTCTTTTTTTTGTTTTGTCTCTCATGGAGTCATTGGTGCAGGTTTCTATATGTCTATACGTCATAATCTAGTATAAAAGATGCATAAATACCAGCTCATGTTCACGAAACACTGTTTCGGAAATGTTAAAGCTTACTTTAATAAATTATGACCTGAAATTACCTGTGGAATTAAGAATCTGCCCAGGATTATAGAGAAAGTCGCAGGCGAAAGCTAATATAACACCTGCAACAATGTGTTATATATATATATATATATATATATATATATATATATATATATATATATATATATATATATATATATATATATATATATATATATATAATTTAGGTCATTGTGAAACAGCAAGCATTTAAACTTCTTGAAGCCTAATTATCTGGAGATGACCGCATGAAATTCGTTTAATATGACCTGTTAGTCATATGATGGAAGTTGAGCTGTCTTCAGATTTCATGTGAAGACTTGTGAAACGTTATAAAATTTAGTACCTCTGCGACTTTCGTTAATTGCAACATTCCATTGTTATTTTTTATTTTTTGTTTTCATAGCTTTGTTTGTTTTTGTTTTTCAAAACAATTTCATATCTCACTTAACTTTTGTGACAAACAGAATGTAGGACTTTTGCAAAACATTTCAAATTTAATTTGTAGTTCATGCGAGTCATATATTAGTAATTAGTAGTGAAATTTGTAAGTGAAACACCAGTCGACTCTTCCTTCCTAGTCAAGAGGAGAAGTATGTTTGTGTTACTCTTGTTTTAATATCTGTATATTTATTGGTTTTTTTATGGATATGATGACAAACGGAATATAATACGAATATCTGAAACGTTTTGAAAGTGAGACAAGTAATTGACGATTCTGCCAGACGCGCTGTACGACTTGTTATATTCAGCCTGGTGCGAAACGTTTTAGATTCTACCCAAAGTAAAATATAACTGAGGACTTTGGTATTCTATCTCTTTTTTTTTGTTCAAAGTATTTGGTATTACGCTAACATATAATTTCTATACGAACATCATACTATTACTGGTTAATTAATCCATGTTCCACTTGCCAACGTTAGTCGAAAGTACTTGGATCCTGGAAATTTACGAAGTATTAATATATGACCGGCACCACACATATTCGGTCTTCAGATCACTATCAGTGATCTACGAAAAGCAAATGGATTAGAAAGAATTTCTGTTTGCAAACAATTATCACAGTGAATATGCCATTCTTCTTATGATAATATTGTTAAACATGACATAATGAACCCCTGTTGGGGTAACATATCCATATTGAGACAGCCGAAATAATATTTACTCAATTTCCATTTGCGGGTCGAGTTAATAAATGGCCGCCAAAAAATGTTGATTCAAATCAAAACTTCCCAGAAGGCGTGAATAAACACATTTTCCCACGATCCCTGCCAATCAGTAAAGAAAATATATCACAATAACGTCATGGACTTATGTGGACCAATCAGAATCACATAGAGAGATATTTTAACATGTGGTAATATCAAAAGCATGACACTGCTTTTACTATAGGAAAACCAAACCTACTATGTGATAAAATTCCTTCAACCAGTAGAGGTGTTATCATATGATGTACGCGTTGTCATAGTTTTCTTACCGATCTTCAAAAAGATTAAAAACCATCATAGTATATTCTGGCTTTTTTGTTAACAAATAACTATTATCATATAATTACCATCATTTTTTGCTTTTATTTGTTTTGCTCTGCATGCTTTAATCACGCCTCTTTACATTTGCTAATTGTCGTTGGCAAGAAAGCTACCCTTGCAGATATTGCGTAGCTAATTGAAGTATTAGTTTCGTAGCTAGTGGTTGTATATAAGCAATTTCATTTGGCGTCTCGTCTAACTGACATCAAGGAGGACCACAGCTGTATGGTAATTTTGCAAAATTGTAACTGCTATTCTCCGCCCACAAAGTTCTTCTTAAGTAAGCGATTTAACATCATATTATCATCAAAACTAACTCATTTGACCCAAATTACAAACGTGTCTTATAACATACATGCCCCTGTTATGGTGAATAGTTTCTTCAAATAAGAGAAAGTGATTCTATTTGACTTGCCGGTAATATTATCCTGAAATGGCAAAGAGGAGACAGTGATTTTATTTGACTTGCTATTAGACAAATAAATAAAAACAATAATTTGAAAATGCAGCCCTGATGAAAGGCCGTAGCAAGCTAACCAGGATAGCTAGATTATTAAATTATATATATATATATATATATATATATATATATATATATATATATATATATATATATATATATATATATATCCATATTTATAATTACGATGTACCCTAAAAAGGTAATTAAACTATGCTTATAGCCGGTAGCAGCTAAATAATCTTTTATATGGCTTTCAACAAATTTATGCAGCAACTTTCAGGTAAGTTATCGAATGAATGTATACTATCAAGTGAAGATGATATTCGCGATAAAACCGCTAGAGCCAATATTTTGCAATCGACGACAAAAACTAAATATGTTTTTTTTTCTAACTGAACCGACTCTGACGTCATGAATGTCAAAACAAATCTTTGAAAGCCATTATAAATCGTTTTATTAAACTTTAAACATGTTGCCAACTTATTGTATAAAAGCTATGGATAACGGTCTTTTAAAGATATACTAACTCAGAAATTAATAGTTTTAATTGTTAATATCATGAATGTGATGCAATATACTGAGTTTGATTTTCTCCTCCGAATTTGGAAGAGCAGATGTGCCACAAGCATATACGTATTGAGTAAGCATGATCTGCAATATGTGTATGATACATGGGTATAATCAGAAATCTGTGAGTTATTTTTTTTATTTTACCTACTAAAATTGTATTGCTGCAAGATAAGATTTTGTTGTTACAACGATCTCACTGTTAGTCTGTTTGTCTAAATTAAACATATGGCTGTAAAGAACCCCATAAAATACGAGTAATATTTTTCTGGCTATTTTCTTTTATTTTGTGTAATATACATTTTTGCTTAATATATTAGTACTCCGCATCCAAGACCGTCCCTGATATTAACAGGCTGTTGCCAATTAACATTAGACCATTCTTACAAACACACAGAAGGCACGAGACTTGCAACTAGCTTAACCCAGTTTAAACTCACGTGCATTGAAATAACTGCCGTGGTAAATGAGGACATAACTTCATTCACATGGTTTGCTGTTGGAAGCCGTGTTTGGTAGTTGTGGTAAAAATTCAATAACCGACATCGTCAACGTTTTTGTAGCTAAGATTAGAATGTGTCGCTTGTCCTTCCTTTTTTTGATATTGATATAAGGTTAGATACCATGAGAAGATAGCTACTTAAGTAAAATGTAGGAACATCGACTAACCAGGACCTTTTTCTTAACTACAATGTCAACAAAATCGAGCCCCCTTACGACTCAGGGAATAAATACATATTAAATGAAATTTGTT
>JAEAOA010002129.1:955000-1060000 GCA_016746295.1 Potamilus streckersoni | reverse complement strand
ACACCTCAAGATTTCATATTTATTACCTTATAGCTATGTTACCTAAACTTTTTTTTTTTATAATTCGATTAGATCTACTTTGTATATTTTAAATTGCTTGTTGCATTCATTATCCTACTGGAAGGTTTTAGCTTCTTATATATTGGTGCAATACATTTCTAAATTTGTCGAATTTTACTTGTCTGCCGATTTGCCGTAAAATATACATATATACATACATGATGCATGCATGCATGCATGCATACATGCATACATACATACATACATACATACATACATACATACATACATACATACATACATACATACATACATACATACATACATACATACATACATACATACATACATACATACATACATACATACATACATACATACATACAACCGTCTCTTATATGAAACCTTTGTTTAGTTCAACATGTTAGCAAAGTACAATATTTTCAATGTTAATGTTTACATAACTCCGCCTCAACCTCTCACAAAACTCACAACTTAAAAGATAAGTACCCGACTTTACATAAATGTCAGTGTTGTAGATCAGCAAATGTGAATATTAAGAATTGAGGATTTTAATTATATCATAGAGTAAAATCTAAATTAGAACCAATAACTAAAACATTGCACTTAGGACGCAGACGGTTGGCCTGATGAATGTAATGGTTATTTTCACGTCGGGAAGTTCATTAAAAAAATTACCGCTTGAATTATTTCCCAGATGAAAAGTCAAATATAGGGCATCTATGTTGCAGACTCTTCTGATCAGGTAGCTACTTCGAATGACTAAAATATTATTTGTATTTGTCAGGTACGTATGCGTGCCCTATTGGCAATAATAGGTACTTTGATCCTGAAGGTTTTCCACCGCTTGTTCATCGGTGTCTTAGGCCATTTCCAGGATTCTTCTGTGGCTGGGGATTTTACTGTCGCACCGAAATAGGAGGACCAACAGAGATTTATGGAGTTTGTTGCCCAGGATTAACGATTGGGTATGTGTTCATGCAAGCAGTATAATTTCTGAGATAAAATCAAGACAATCATAATAGAACTTACTATTCATAGTGAAGCATGATTACTGATTTACAACTGCAATGTAATAGATTTCATATAATTTTTATTATTCACGTGTTACCGGAAAAGCACAAACTTGCTATTGAGAAAAGCAAAGGTCAACTAATACAGAAAGTTAAGAATAAAAAGGCAGTTATTAAGATAGATTAAAAAACATGTCTAAATACATGATTATGCAAACAGAAAATAATTTTGAAAGGTAGTATATTTTTTCCTGAAATTGATTTGAGTCCAAAGCTTAAATGTTTAACTATTGTAATGCTGAGAGGCAAGTAGGAATTATGATGATCTGTATTTATTTGCATGACTATTCCTATGACTGGGATCCTTTTTGTATTTTCAGGTAAACAACGTTTTCGGTAAATGTCATACTGAGCATTTCAGACTGACTAGTTCTGGTCTATATATACGTGTAATAAACGTTTCACAAACAATAAAAAAGTTATCAATTGCTACTGTGTGAAAATGATTTGCCCTCTTCTAAGCTGTCTATATTGTTATTGGTTACATTTGTCACACCTCTAAACATCACCCTTCTACATATTCAGTTATCCTGTTAATAAACAAATAAACATGGATAACAAATCATGCGCGTAAAGAATATATTAGTGCTGTGCGACCTTATTGAAATATTGTTATAGACCAATCTCCAATACATCTCTCAATCTATCTATCACTCTATGTATGTATGTATGTATGAATGTATGAATGTATGTATGTATGTATGTATGTATGTATGTATGTATGTATGTATGTATGTATGTATGTATGTATGTATGTATGTATGTATGTATGTATGTATGTATGTATGTATGTATGTATGTATGTATGTATGTATGTATGTATGTATGTATGTATGTATGCAGATATATGTATATATCATATATATATATGATGTGGAATCGGTGGTAAAATATATTTTTATCTAGACCATATTGCCATCCAAAGGCATGAAGCAATATTCAAATTTTCTGCTGAAAGCGAAATTTATCAAAGTGTATAGATATATTATACATAGTTATGTTATTGTAGTAAGCGATATTAGCACAACACATTGTAAATTTGTATATTGATATATTTCCAGTTTCCATAAACCTGTGAGTAATGTAATGTCAATTTACATGACACGTTATGTCTGCTCTTTACGAACGTGGTATGCTTCATTTTATAACATCAATATTAAGATAAAATATTATACGAACATTTGTAAGTACTCGGTATTCAGCACAACATCGGTTATGATCTTTACGTTTTAGGTGTATTTGAATTTTTTTTTCGTTTTATCCTATTTTGCTAACCTTTTTGTATTCCCAAAATAAGGATGTTATCTTAGTGAGATTGTGTTAAAATTTAATATTGAATATAGCACAAATACTCCCTGACAACTGTTTACATAGACTTAATTTAGTTATGCAAATATGAACTCCGTCTAAGAAGATGAAACTTTGACGCCTTACTTTCATTTTGCAAATTTGAACTCGTCTGACAGTGTTAAAGCCAGACTTCTTGTGATGTTTTTCAAACACGAACACTCTCTGACTGTTTTAAACCTATACCTCTCGCCTTCAGTTTGTGAATTTTAACTCTGTCTAAATTTAAAACCTAGAAGTCTTGCAAATATGACAGTTTTAAATCTAGACTTCTTTTTTGTTTTGCAAATATTCCAGGTGTTGATATTTTGCAATTATCGTTTGATCTTGTATAAATATCCACAAGTGATCATGTAAAACCAAATAATTGGTGATTGATGGTAAATTATTTACACATTTTGTTTCTATTACAATAATTTCTTTATCATTATGACTACATTTATTAAGTAGTCATTGTAAGTCAAAACTCTCTGCATGTGAACTCAAACTAAAAAGGAAAAAGAAAAAGCCAGTTTCAAGCAAATCAAAAAAGTTAAACAACTTTAAATTTACTGAGGTTTTGTCACAATTTATATTCTAAACGAATTGCAAGTCCTGAAACAAAACTACTTTTTAAGGGAAATGATTCTGACGACAATATTATTATTTCTTATACTTAGATTAACGTCATCTTATCCTCATTCTTTAATTTTGGATCCACTTAGGATTTATACGACAGTATGTTATACTATACGTGTGTCCCTTATATAATCATTTGTACTTTTGTACTTATATTTTGCATTGCCATAGTGAGCTTCTATCGTTTTTTAAGTTAATGTACCTTTACTTTGCATTGATATAGTGTGTTAACATCGCTTATTAAGTTAGTGTACTTATATTATGCATTGACATAGTCAGCTAAATTCGTTTATTAAGTTAATGAACTTATATCGTGCATTGATAGAGTGTGCTAAAATCATTTATTAAGTTATTGTGCTACTAGCCCCCATTTTCAATAAATAAAACTAATCAATTAGTACATAACCAAAATTTCACTTTCAGCAAATACATTATGTTTACTAAAATAATTGTAATCAATTAATGCATAACCAAATCTCACTTTCAATTAGTACGTGACCAAACGTTCACTTTCAATCCAACGGGTTCACCTTGATATAATTTAGTCGTAGTGTACAATTTACATCATATTACGAGTAGTGAATTCTGAGCTAAATTTTATGTTTTATAGCATCACCTGGCGCCCTTCTCCTCTCGTCTTGTTTCCACGTCTAATGCGCGTGTTTCTCTCCTCTTTTCAACCTCTGTTTAGCAGGCCTCTCTTAAATGCGGATTTCCCCATGACTAATATGGATTTCCTTTACTTCTCTCTCTCTCTCTCTCTCTCTCTCTCTCTCTCTCTCTCTCTCTCTCTCTCTCTCTCTCTCTCTCTCTCTGTCTCTGTGAGTATAAATCTGTTTCCTTAATGCCGTGTCCTAGCCTATAGCCAGTATTCTTTTTAATACAGCTCTCTCGCCCTTTTCTACGAGAGAAAACGTTCTCTAGTTCCCTAAGGAGTGGAACTTTTTGACGTCTCACAAGGCAAGAGTTGAACTAATGAATTTCTAGCAATTGTTACACCTATATGCCCAGTCTACCAACGTGTACGCCCCTAATTTCCTTGACCAATCGGAAATAACTCTTTATATTTCTTTTCTCCAAATATTCATGTTCTTTCATCAAATTTTGACAGCATATGACCTGTTACAATTAACTTTCCTTTGAAAATCATTCATTTGATTGCGGCCCTCTGCGAACCGGAACGGTCAGAGTTCTAATGCACTGTATGCCAATGTACCGTTAAACCAAGCCGGTCAATGCTACTGAATCTTAAACATATATCCCTGTATGTTTCAGAGAAGAAAAAATAGAATAATCAATGAAATTTATTAAGGTCTTTCTGGATATACTATGATAACTTCAAAGCACAATTTATTCAAACGTAAGTGTCAATGAGTCTTCAAAATTCGTCACATCACAACCAGTTCTATTTTCCAAATGCAGATATTACTAGTAAATCATGACAGGTTTTAGTTTTGTGACCATATAGTCTTAAACTAAGTATAGGAAAAGAAACAAAACAATCTTGTTTAGTACAAGAAATAATATAAATATATTCCCCTAGGCTAAAAAAGCAAAAAACTAAAGAGAAATTAAGGCATTGTGAATTAAATTCCAGATAATCCAAAATGATTTGTCACAAGTCCAATGGTATACAGTATTCAAGATTAATTTCAAAACCGAATGTGTCGATGTATCCAAAGTCTTGCATAGATTGATATACCAACAATATTAATGTATCGCAATTATATAATCCGTAGATTTTTTTTGAATGAGATCACAATATTTCCAGCATAGTCAATTAGTCCACAAAGTCAATGAGCACTTTGTAATTAATGATTCCTCTGAAATTATATCTGAACACAACATTAAATGGCTCCACACATTGAACGTAAGACAGTACTGAATAGTTGTGTTTACCACAACCTTACAAGAAACCTAAGATACAACAAAACCACCAGCATAAGGGTCACAAGTTCTGTTCGGGAAGATTCTGCATCTGCAAATAATGTTATGTCTTCAACTAAAATTATAGTAAATATCGTGAACAAACTAGCTAAAGTCAGATAGGCTAGAACTTTAGTTGAACTCACGGACAAAGGCCAAGTAAACACTATAAGTGAAATGTTCTTAACACTGATGATTTGTGGTTTAAAAAGGCTGTAGAAAAACAATAATTGCAAAGGTCTAAAGCTCAATCATTTAACTATACGTAAACTCGGGCTCGGCCGATTTGGATATATCTAAAGGCATTCTAGCACCTGACAATTGGTCGTTGATTCTTCACGGGGGTTCCAGATTAGTACTCTACTAGTAATACTGGTCTCACCCTATTGCCTACCGTGTGCTGAAAAATTGACCACAATGATGACAACGTAATCCATGATGAAACACTTCAGGAGTTATAAAAGAAATGCAGTGAGTTTAATGAAACAAGACAACATCATTAGATTAACATTAGCAAATTACTATTCCTGAGCTTAAGTAGTTTGGATGAGGCTCTTTCTTTGTATTATTCTATTCATCATAGATGTTTTAGAGAACAAGTAGAAGTATGATTATACTTTTTATTTTGTTTCTTTATAGACAACCTGAAACTACAAATTTGTGCCATCTGTTTAGACTGGTTTCAAAATAGTAACATAAAGAATTAAAACAACCAGGGATTATTATAACCAACAAATATTTTTTATCTGTAAGTTACAAAGTGAAAATTCAAGAAAAACTTACAGTACTGTGAATTTGATGTCGACAAAATGATATAACTTAAACTTCATACAGCAGACTATTAACTTATTATAACTGCTTGTTCACAATTAGTCTGCAAGAAGAATTTAAGTGATTCATAATTACATGATGATAATGATGTAATAATTATTGCTTATGAAAAATTAGATACAACTTTCGAATGATCAATGGAGTCTCCAAGGCAAACATTCTTTATTAGTAACGGATACATAGATCAATATGATGGTAGAAAACACTCGCACAGAACAGAAGTCAACGAACTTAATATGTGTTGAAAATAGTTGAAAACTTTTATTCAGTAATAAACGATTTTAGCGAAAATGTTATGCATTTGATGCCGTTAAATAAAAATAATATCGTTTAATTGAATGTAATACATTATTGAAAGAAACACACAAATGACTAAGAAAAAATTGTTTTGAGTAAATTAGTATTGTACATTTAATCATGCAAAGTGAAATATTTGTAAATTCGAAGAAAAATAATACAACGACTAATCTAGTCAAACACATTCATATCTTATTTCAAAGAGTTGGCAAGTCGAATAAACGTAATGAATAGTATTCGAAGTGAATATTATATATATATAATGGAATACTGACATTAACCAGTCTATTACAGTGATGATAGATTTTACGAGAATCTCTCAAAGCGATTATTGTTTTTTTTATATACAAACTTCAAACTATGTTTGCCAAGCACCTAAAACTGTATTCTTAGATAATGAAGTCGAAATCATAAGTGATATGTACATGGATGAAAGATTCTAAGTGAATGTAAAATATGCCAAAATTATATTAAATTGAACTCAGTAGATTTTAATGGTATGATATTATTCCAAACAGTTTTGACAGTAGTAACAACGGATGTTTTGACATCATTAAAAACGTGTTCATACAAGATAATTTTACAAGCGATATATCCAGACACAATAAAAGATAATGAGTAAATATTTCACTTCTAATAATTAGTGGTGATATTAATATAATTTTGAAACCACACATAGACAACTTATAAAAGCTTGGTATTTAAATTGCCATTTGTCAGACTGCAAGATAGATGGTTGTTGAATAGGAATGACCTGGCACGTTTGTTACATCGTGCAAAACATACAAATCAGAGTTCATTTGTGCTTATTACGTGTAAACACTGGCTCATAAATGACAGTTACAATAAAAGCAACCTTGATGTGGAAGATTTCAATCTTCTTGCAATTGCAAACATAGTTGCAACGTTAGGTGTAATTGTTAATATATAACAATTACTTTAATTATTTCTTTGCAACAAAAGGAAATATTACATACATTATATACACCGTTAGCATTTTTTAAAGACATATATGTGGAACAGTTGTTGATGAAACTGATTTTTCTGAGTTATGGTGATGTAGAATTCCATGTAGCGAACTAATCTGCATTTTTGCGGCTTATGCAACTAATTTACTTTAATATTTTATACTGTTTCATTCCATTTTATACTTTCTATTTATGATCTCTAAATCCTTTTTTTCCAAACTGTATTCCATTTTAATAATATATATTTATAACATCAATTAAATTTGAAGAAAAAGAAAATACTGCATTAAATATATTCTGTGGATGCTATTTTATATTTGGCACATGCAAAAAGAAGTTGGTTACATTTGCAACATACATATTTGAGAGAATGTTGGCATAACTTTATGATGCTTTTGTGTATTTTGGTTGAAATGTCTTTGGAAGTTGTACTTGTAGAGATTGTACGTGATGTAATCACACATCTAAAGAAAATGACTGCTATATTGTTTTTAAAAAAATGATCCAGCTGAAATTAGCCCAAAGCACACTATCATTAGCATTTATTAAAACAGGAAATCGAATTTGACCAGATTATACAATACTAGTTTCTGAAAGTGAAATAAAAAGAGCTATTCAGTTTTATTAAGTGTGCACATCTGAAGTAAGGTCAACATGTATACTTTATAACCCGTATTACGCGTATAATTCACACGTAAAAAGAAGGATATTAAAGGTTCTTTGAACAATACCTAAGATAGGCAATGCCTTGTTTAAAGAGTCTAACCAGGCAGGACTGTCTTTAAAGTATCTAATATCTTTACAATATCACCCGTGTACAAATGAATGCGATATCTTATTATTATGCATCGTCTTCATAACTCGCTTTTCATGTACACCTGTACAAGACCAATCTCTTAATGAATTCCCCTTTGATGTACACCTGTACAAGACCAATATTTTAATGAATCCCCTTTGATGTACACCTGTATAAGACCAATATCTTAATGAATTCGCTATTGATGTACACCTATACAAGACCAATATCTTAATGTGAGCGTGAAAATAAACAGCATAATACCATATGTGTGTGTTTTTGTGTGTATGTGCGTGTTTATGTTTGCCTCCATGCAAAAATTACGTGTATATAAAATAACTGGTATCAATATAAAAATAAGTTATCTTTCCAAGATGTACCGATAGGAGTGATTTTTTTTAGAGTATTTCCCTAAAACACTTAGACTAAATGATTTATTCCTAACATAAATTGAAGGTGGCTCATTTGATGATAACAATTTAAATAATTGGATATCTTGTTTTAGATGCAATATCATATGCATAATAAATCACTGCTTCATGCAGTTGAACAATAGGAATCCAGACCTTGCACAAACCTAATATAAAACATTACTTTGCATAATTACGACCGCGTGTGAGAAAATGTGTGTTTGCTGCTGAGCCTTTCATTTTCCTTACGCATCAAGGTAGGCGGCATTTATGATGTACTGTCCAAAAGAGCACTACATCACATTCAAATTCGTGCAAACCGTAGTCTATTTATTTCCCTAATATCATACTGGGATAAAAACATTAAAGATAAATCCTGAGCGGTTACAAAGGACATAATAAATATCATAGACTAATTAGTGTTAATTATACTTGACCTTTATCATGTCTACATAGATATTTCTCTGCGATTCAAGGACCTGTTTGGAGACTTCAGCTTTGACATTTCTTGCAAATTAGTATCTTAAAAATGTCTTAGAAATGTTTCAGCTGAAAGAAAGAAATGACACTTGGCACACCTATATGTAAAACGTGCATCCATTTCACATGCGCATTTTGAGCAATTTTTATAAAGATAAAGCAATTAGTTATGCTCTGTAAAATGAGACTATGTATAGCAGAGCATGTCCTTTACCGACATTTAAAGTACAATGTGTTTTATACCTATTTTTTTGCAATGACAAAATTGTTTTTCTCTCATTATTTAAAATACACTGTTATTCGGATGAAGACAAAAAACTGCAGGCTGTAGAAGACTAAACAATATTGGTTATGGTGGATGTGTTGATGATTATGCTGCTAGAGGTGCTGATAATAATGATATTATAGACGCTGGTGCTTATGATCCCAATGACATGAATTAGATTAGCACAACGAACGGACGGACGAATGCGTTTGCAATAATAACTTATGAAAGGAATATCACAGATGAGAGAAGTGAATGTGATATTTCTAATACGATGCTGATTCTACTTTTCTGGGCTTCAAAATATATGTGTGTATGGACAGCATGAGAGAAACGAGGAGAAGTTCTCCTCTGATTAAACAAGCCATTGTGGCGACAATCCAATAAAACATTCCATTTCAAATTGATCTTGCATATCAAAATATATTACGCAATGACACGTTCGATGGCATTAGACAAGAGGGAGGTACTAGATATATGTATAGTATATTTTTGTTCAAAGGACACTCTTGTCCATAGATTTCTTTGTAATATGCTCATTCAAAATATAAAAAAGCAAATAAGGATACAATGGGTAGATACAAACACCCAGTTTCATAGTCCGAACAAGTAAATATCATTTGGCTTCTTCCAAACCAATAAAAGACAGAACTTAAAATCTTGCGCTCAACTGTTCATTTTCACGATAATCTAGCAATAAATTGAAATGGTCATGGGAGTATTTATACGTACAAGTAGTTTACAACATCTACAAGACATACGTTTAATGTGTGAATCAGTAGTGTGTGATAGGATATTTCTGGGACATAAACCATATCACGCTTTAATGTAACAATTTCGCACATAAGAAACTTATTTTTAATAGTTATTCATCTCTACATGTTTATTAAATGATATATTTGAAACTGAATGGTTATTAAACGTGATGCATGTTCCAACTACCTATTATAGACCTGTTCAAAGAGCTGATAACTGTGTTATGCCTTCTCGTTTTACTCTGTTCTTTATGCTTTGTTAATGCCTTAAACGAATAATCTTGCCTTTGGACATTGTTTCGGTTAATACATTTTATAACTGCGATCTGCGCGTTCTTGATTCGAATTCATATTTAAAACTGTTCGCTTCATTGAATGCGTTTACGAGTGGGAATAATATGAACAATGTGACACTAAAACTACGGTTAACAAGCAAACATTGTCCGATATTTTTGAGTTCAAATAAACGTTAATAATGATTTCAATTTGTAGATTTCATAAGCTTTATTCCAGGCTTACATACATTCTGAACAAAATCTGAGTTGTATCAGGTAATTGTCTAATCATCATATTATATAATCAATACTATGAAAGAATTACATTCTTATTTCAACAAATTAAAAATCAATACATTGTCGGTTTACCCTAATTAGTTTGGAATATAATAGACAAACATAAAATTAACATCCACACAAAAAAGCACACAAATAGATTTTACAACAATTTTGGGAGGTTTATACTAAGTGTGTGCTAATATTGTAAGCTAGGCAATCATAGGCACATTCAATCTCTAAACAGTTTTACTTTTTCTGATGTTGAATTTTGTTACGCATTTGGTTATTATCTTCTTTGTTCATATTTCAAACCGCCATTGTAGTCTAAGTGATTAGGGCATCCACCACAGATACGGGAGGCCGCGGATTCGAAACCCGGTCGAGCCGAACCAAAGACTTATAAAAATGGCACAGCGGCTACCATGCTAGGCGCTCAGCATTTTGAGGCTAGTGTTAGGAATGATCAACCTGGTGTCAGGATAATGTGACAGTGAAAGATGACACATCAAATCTGTGTTGTGATGCTCCAGGGCTAGACATCACTATAAAGTTCTATACTCTAGACAGGGTAGCGATATGAAGAAAGCACTGTTAAGCTACGTTACATAACTAAATTACGCACACACACAAACACACAGATAATCTCAAAATTAGAAATGATGGTTATAATAAGGGAAAGAAGAAGAACAAAATTCATAAAGATAATAATATTATATCAGTCCTGTTTCTGATTTTGTTCTTCCACGTAGACATGTTGCTTTTCATTATTAACATATATTGCTCCATTTTTCTTTATTTTATCTTTCATTTCTTTATTCTCTTCCACGCTTTGTGTGACACAAGGAACTCATTCAAACATTTGGTTTTAAGATTACTTTAAAAACTCTTCTTAAAGTTTTAATATGCTTGATAGTAGATTGAACGCCTCTCCAATTCTGTTTGTTTATATACTTTAAACAATCTTTCCTCCAGAACTTGTTCTGTCTATAGGTGTTGATATTTGTGTAAAATTGCTGCTATCCAATATTACAACGAGCTAATAGCATTTATTTTGCTAGGATTATTATTATTATTATTAGTAAAATCCTGATCAAGTTTATACAGACTCCCTCAAAGTGGAGGCAATAATAATACTTTTTGGTCATTACACTTATCGATGCATCGAAAAAGTAACTTTTTAATAGATGCTTAGTTGGTCATTAATAGATTATAATTGTTTATTACTAATAGACATTAGACATTTTATGACATTAATTTTGTTAGCCATTGTCAAAGACAAAATGTTGTCGTCTAAATCAGTACTCTACCAAATTTATGATAATTACATAAATCATGGGGCACTTTTTTGGGAATGGAAACATGACAAATCTCACGGAATCAAAACAAAAGGTGTTGACGCAAATTCGCATTATTTGAGTTCAAAAGCTTCCAATGGTACTCATCCATATCTGTTATACAACAAACGTTTCATTAAGGGCGATCGTTGCTTATGGGCATTGTATCCAATAAGAGGCAGCAAAGCCATTTTATAAGGGTAGCAGACACTTAATTAACTTGTTATACTCCTGTTGGATCTTCTGATCAATTTGTTCTCTCCATTATTATAGATACATATAAAAGATAAAGTTTTACTCCGCATTATTATAGATTCATACGAAAGATACAGTTTTACTAACTGTTATTATAGGTACATACGAAAGATATAATTTTCTCCCCATTATTATAGGTACATCGGAAAGATACAGTTTTACTTACTATTATTATAGATAAAACCGAAACATGCAACTTTGCTTAGATTATTAAAGATAAATCCTAAAGATACAGAAATACTTACCATTATTATAGATGATCCGAAACATATAGTTTTACTCACTATTATTATAGATAACAATTATTATTGATAGATCTGAAACATGCAACTTTACGCAGTATTATTAAAGATAAATCCGAAACATAGTTTTATTCACAATTATTACAGATAAATCCGAAACATACAGTTTTACCAATAGCTGTGGTACGGTTTTAACATTGAATATTCATAATTATGAAGAACTTTGTAATTACAATGTGAAAATAAATGTATTAGTTACAAATCATTTATTAGGATCAGATCATGATATTATTTTAAGAGACAACGCCTTCTCACAGCTGACTGTAAACATTTGGCTCAATAGTATCGTATTTGTTAATATATATGGGCCAACACAATAGCTCCTTTTACAAGAAAAACAAATTATGGTACAAAATACGTATGCTCAATGGTATTTATACTGTTATGTGCATTTTATTTAAGCGACTTTAGTTAGATATTGCATAAAAAATATTGCATAAGAGTATGCACAGGTCATTGTACTACAATTGAGAGAACTGTATGATTGTCAATCAACCTGCCCATATTCCTTCTTTACATTACTTTTAACATTTTATTTTAAAATAAAAATAGGGCAGATTAAAATATAAGTTGGTAAAAACACAATTTGGGCGGCATTTCAGGCCAATGTGGACTTTCACTGGGTGTTCCGTTTATTCCTCAACTTTCATATAAAAAATTTGATTACCATGGAATGTGTATAGAAGAGAGGGATATATTTACACAAAGTGCTAAAATTTCAAGTTATTTTAAAATATGCCAACTCAATGTTTTTCCCGTATTTTTTCTTTCTTTGCCTCTCCTAATATTATTGTTAACCAGGGAAAGTATCTTGGGATTTTGAAGCAAAGTAAATGACTTGAAATGTACGTTAACATAAACTAATTACACAACTGTTGCGCCTAGCTAAAATATAATGTATGTTTCAGAAGCAACCATCCTCGCGTTTCTGCCAGTACTGAAATGTTGTCAATGAAATGAATGCAAAATCCTCTCAAGGTTTCATATTTTTACATATTCAATATTTAAGGAATTACTTATTAATCATTAACCAAATCAATAATCCATTTTTGATACAAATCCACTTATGTCCAAATCCTGGGGAAATGTGCAAAATCCAAACCTTTGTAAAGATTGCACAAATGAGAGCTAAGAATTTGTTAGATAAATTTCACTTGACATTGCAACAATGCAAGATTTATTTCCACTTTCTGATTTCTAGAGGAATTTTATTAAATAAAAGTTGCCGATTTTAGTTTGGTTTTAATAATCTTGGTTAAGATATGTATTGTTTGAGTTTAAAAAAATAGAATTTGAAAATAAGACTGTATTTTAAGACGGGCAATGTTAGTGGTCTTTTTTATTATTTAAAGTTTATGTTTCGAAGCCCTTAATCTTTTTGGTTTGTCTGAAATGAATGTGTATGTTTTTTGTTCATGGTAAGAGTTGTGTAGCAAACAAAGTTGCCCTTTGAAAGCAACAATTTTAGCAGTGCTTGAAACCCATGAGCTGAACATATATTTAGTGGTGACATTACATTAGATGTGTACAGCGTCATGTTCCAAAAAATGCTCGATGTTGTATACAGGCTTTACGGTTGCCTCTCACCCCAAACGAGACGATAGGCATGCGTGGTGGCAGTTTTAAAAAATCGTGATATTCTTCTCAAACTTTTATATTCCCACGAACCAGTTAAGAAGTATTGCAGGTAAAAATATCTAATAAATTGTATTTTCGGAGGGTTCTCAAATCCACCTGAAAATATATAAATAGTGAAACGTTTGAGAAATAAGCATTGGGTATCTCGTAGAAACGTACAAACTCAACGGAGCTATTTTCACTTTCTGATTTAGAGAAGTACGTTGTAAACTACCATATGCCCCAAAATATTTGCATTCAAAGTTCACAGTATGACATTGCCTGTTCATTCTACGGCAAAGAAAAATTATAAAATTTCACCATATTCCATATTTGACAATTTTTCATATATCGCCACGTTTCCTATTTCACCACATTCTCCGTTGGTTGATTTTTATGTATGCGTTGGTTTTAAGAAGAGTAGAAACGTTATCACTACAGTGTGAAAAATAATCGATTTACACCAAAGAAAGAAATCAGTTTTCTTTGAAAATAACGACTCTTTAATGCTGCAGAATCTACGTTGCAAACAAAAGCATAGTTTTTTTTTCTAACAGGCAGACAATTCATCATTTTCGTATTGGGAGTAGATTAGCCAACAGCCACGTCACCATTAGGTGTGATGCCCGTCCCTGTTTGTGAGAAAAACAAACACGATTTAAGCAAATATCTCTGACACTAGAGTCGTTCAGTTTTTCACATTGACTTATACAAAAGAGCATGAATAATAATAATAATAATAATAATAATAATAATAATAATAATAATAATAATAATAATAATAATAATAATAATAATAATAATAACAATAACCATAATAATGTTTAACAAAAGGCATCCAACAAAACCCTCTTCATCATCTCAGTGGTTATTGTTGGAGTTTAGAGACAGAAGCTACAAGAATAAAATACATCTACATCTTATTGACTTTAACGGATTGAAGTCTATTGTCGTTTGATGAAGTGCTTAAATGAATAGGCAAATGAACCAAGTTGCATTAACAACAAACAACTTAGTAGTTTGTATATTTTGTGTTGAAAAGATGGTGACGCAGTAAATTTATGTTTAACCAATCTACCAATCTTGATATTATGAACTCAGTTAAAAAGACAGGCAGGGAAAAAATATTAGAAATAGAGAGAGGATAGAGTTAGTGAGGGAACAAGTGTAAATATATATATATATATATATATATATATATATATATATATATATATATATATATATATATATATATATATATATATATATATATATATATATATATATATATATGCGTTTATTTAGTAACTTAATTGTGAAACAAATAGCCTACTCCAATGCATATTATTTTGAAACACGCATGATTTTCAGCATCTAAGTAATTTTCGTATCTTTATTCACCGTCTCAGCATGTCGACCATGTAAAGCATGGTCAATTGTACAATTACCGTGTGTTACTGGCATAGTCCGTGTCATGGGAGCAATGGTAACACCATTAGTTTTTGTTACGTTGGTGTTAAGAACATCTGGCAACAACGTTTTGACGGACGAGGCTGGAGCTGTCAATAATAAATTAAAACAAGCATGAATGACCATTGTATTCCACTTAGAGAATAAACTTCTTTGAGAGCCACGTATTTTATTTCTTCTTGTGATAAATAATCTCACAGGAATAATTATGCAGACTGAGCTCACTTATATAAGCAAATCTATCCAACTCAAATCTACATCACTTTCTTCTATTAATTAAATACATTGCAGATGTTTTCTTTTCCTACGTTAATACTGGATATATTTCATCGCGTGGTCGCAAACATATGGTATTTTAACGAGTGTCGATATTATTTGTGGTATTAAAAAGTGAAATATATCAGACATTATTGTATTAAAAAAAGATGTCTTTCCATTATATACCAAGCTTATCGAATCCCCGTTTAAGCTCAATCTTGGGGACAACTTTCTCTCACCCTCATCCTCTTACACAAATTCAACTCAACTTCATAACCAAATCATATAAATATAAATAACGTAAGACAGCGATAGGATGCGATCCACCCAGAATAAGTAACGTAAGAAAGCGATAGTATGCGATCCATCCAGTATAAGTAACGTAAGAAAGCGGTAGGATGCGATCCACCCAGCATAAGTAACATAATAAAGCGATAGGATGAGATCCTCCCAGTATAAGTAACGTAAGAAAGCGGTAGGATGCAATCCACCTAGTATAAGTAACGTAAGAAAGCGGTAGAATGCAATCCACCCAGTATAAGTAACGTATGAAAGCGGTAGGATGCGATCCACCCAGTAAAAGTAACGTAAGAAAGCGGTAGGATGCGATCCACCCAGTATAAGTAACGTAAGAAAGCGGTAGGATGCAATCCATCCAGTATAGGTAACGTAAGAAAGCGGTAGGATGCGATCCATCCAGTATAAGTAGCGTATGAAAGCCGTAGGATACGATTCACCCAGTAAAAGTAACGCACGAAAGCGGTAGGATGCGATTCACCCAGTATAAGTAACGTAAGAAAGCGGTAGGATGCGATTCATCCAGTATAATTAACGTAAAAAAGCGGTAGGATGCGATTTACCCAGTGTAATTAACGTAAGAAAGCGGTAGTATGCGATCCACCCAGTACAAGTAACGTACGAAAGCGGTAGGATACAATTCCCCTAATCTGTCAGAGTTAACGATCCATCTTGTTCCTTACGCATTTCTTTGTGTATTTTATTTGATTTGGAACTAAATTAGGCCTAATTTAACTTTCTAGAAAATTTCTAGAAAATGGCCTTTTTGAATAAATGATTGAGATAAAATATAGTGCTACTTGATTATTTTAATGATTTAGAGGTACATGGTCATCCTCGAAGAAGACTGACTGTAAGAATCGACAACATGAAATGATGCATCGATCGTATCCAACGATGCATTGGTTAACCTAGTAGATATTATAAAACTGATATGAACATTTTGATATCAAGATAAACTAATAGTGTTTAGGCTTCCACATATTTAGATTGTTTTTTAGAACTTTGATTTATTCTTTGATGCAAGATTAAGAAGGTGATTCCTATAATGCAGCGGTACCCAATTTATGTAGAATAACTGTCAAAAACATCCCAATGTCTGATCGAATGACTATCATCCTTATGATTCATGATTGGCAGTTAACCGAGAAACTTAAAAGCTAATAGGATTGCACCTGGTGGTGTCGAGTGCATTACATTAGGAACCTTTCAATAGGAACGAGTTCTCTACAGAGTTCTGCAACTAACGCTGTACTGCTGCTAGTTAATTGTTAAACGTATTGATTCCAAGCAAAAGCCTTTGAACGATGCATGCAATAGTTTCATAGTGTGCTTAAAGGAATAGGCAAACGAACCCAGCTATTTCAACGAAATAATTGTAAGCATATATATGACTAAATGCATGATCATTTTGTACAATTACGCTTAACCAATCTGGATTTTATACAATCAATTATATTGACAAGTAGAGACGAAATGTTGAGAATTCCAGAGTCTAATATATAATTAAGATTTATAAATAGAAATTAGAGCCGAAAGTGAAAGCGGTAGAATGGTGAATACAAGGCAAGAAGGGGACCAATCGAAACAAAAAACAACTACTAAAAATGTATATGATGTAGTTAATCCTCTAAGCATGAAGCCTTTTCCAATTTCCAATGCAGACTAGTTTGCAAACATTCAAATTATGAAGCTTTATCCAAATAACCAAAACCTTCCAATTATCATTTAGCCTCGCAACGGCATAGTTTCTCCTCATTAAATTTCCATAACGCACGGCCAGTATTTCACGACGTTAAGATGTTCAACTCAATTAACTAATGCAGGGAACTATTTTTACTACGTCACCTTAGGCCAGTCTGATTTTAAGTATCATTTCGCCTGTAACTCTACACGATATGTACCATCATAGCAACAATAAACGGTTCCTCCCAGCGACTGAACGGTGCCGTCTCGTTTGATTGAATGTGCATTGTACAATATATATATATATATATATATATATATATATATATATATATATATATATATATATATATATATATGTATATTAGATAGATAGATAGATAGATAGATAGATAGATAGATAGATAGATAGATAGATAGATAGATAGATAGATAGATAGATCTAATCGAGGTTAGGAGAAGACTCAAAGTAATGGATGGTTGTGCTTATATAAACATAATCTCAATATGTATGTGCACGTCGTGCTTAAGGTATTGAAAACAACGGCATTTACATAATCAGTGCCATAAAATATGAGGTTGTTTTGTGTTAATTTAAACAAGCTGTACTGTGTATAAAGATTTACTTACAAGCAAAATTTTATTATAATCCTATTAATATTGTTGAGGAAAATAACATGAATAACAATAATAGACATGGCAGTTAGAATGGCATATCTTTTTTATTGTGTAATGTTTTGATTAAGAAAAAGAATATGTACACAATTCAAGTTAAAATTCTCTACGTAACAACAAAAGTCCTGAAAATCAGATGACCTACATATTCTCATTGTGATGTCATGGTCTTATATATTTTGATGGCTCCCTTTTCAAATAAATAATTAACACACCGAATCCGTTTTAGATGATAATATGTTATAATATTTCCAATAAGCGGTGATATTGGTAATTTTTAAATACATTTAGTACTACTCGGGACACAGCAAAATGACACCATCGGCAGCATGTAATCCCTAGTTTGATTCCCCGCTCCATCATGTGTGAAGGTATAGTTTTCTCCCAAGCTAAGCTCTTACCTATTCAGATTTCCATTACCACAGAGAATTATATCATGTCTGAATTTAATGTTTTGAGAGATTTTAAATGAATTTGTGAAAACAAATTGCATAGTTTGTGTAATTTAAATAAGGATCAATTAAACTATTTCACAATCAACTCTCCTATAATGTTCATCATACAGAGGATTTTCTTAGTATTATTTGCTGCTTTAGCATTTAAACAATTATTAACAGTAATATTACCGTGTGTTACTGGAAAAAAGTCTTTCGAGGGAGTTAGGGTAACAGAATTAATCTTCGATGTTCTAGTCGTGGAAATATCTGGCGCCAAAGTTCTGAAAAAAGACTCTGGAGCTGTCGAAAAGAAATTAAAACAAAGAATGAATTGCTTTTTATTAAACGTTCAGCTCAACATAGACAATATAATACGTTTGTGAGCATCATATATATATATATATATATATATATATATATATATATATATATATATATATATATATATATATATATATATATATATATATATATATATATATATATATGCAATAAACTGACGACGAACAGTACGAAACTACGAAACTAGTAACTAACTAGCCTAAGCGCTTTCGACTCTTAATGAGTCTTTTTCAAAGGCAAATACAAAACATATATACGATAAACAAATAAACACAAAAACGTTGTGTTTGTAAATCTCTACATGGCTGTCTTCACATTTGATTTGAATCAAATATCCGGGATATAATCTGCGTTGCATATGTACAAAAAGTAAAAATAGATGTCGCTTTGGCTTGTAGACTTTTAGGGAATTATACAACGTCTTCAGTTTCCGCATCTAGTCTATACAAGCTGGTTGTATTTATAGTTTTAGCACATGTGAAGACAGCCATGTAGAGGTTTACAATCACAACGTTTTTGTGTTTATTTGTTTATCGTATATATGTTTTGTATTTGCCTTTGAAAAAGACTCATTAAGAGTCGAAAGCGCTTAGGCTAGTTAGTTACTAGTTTCGTACTGTTCGTCGTCAGTTCATTGCATCTATTTTAATTAATTCCTGACACACGTGATCCCTTGGTGGATCCAGTACGCTTGAAAGGGTTGTTATTTTCTTTATATATATATATATATATATATATATATATATATATATATATATATATATATATATATATATACTGAGAGAGAGAGAGAGAGAAGCTACATGACTCTCTACTGTCATATAAATGCATTGATTTGTTCCCCTTTTAATGAAGTTATTCCCGAGCAAAGAAAAAGAACTTAAACGAAAAAGTGAATTGAATTGAGGAAGCTGATTTTCGACTCAAATTTCTTGTACTATCATGTTAAAGGGGACATTTTTGGAACCGATCAGTCGTATTTGTAGTTTTAATATACTAGGAATGGACGAGAGTGCCTTGAATGATAGGATTCACTATTGGACTAGTAACTGTATCCATCTATATTAAGTGACAGTAATGTGAGACGGTCTTCAGACCATCTATATTTAGTGATTGTAATGTATGTGGGAGTTCAGACCATCTATATTTAGTAATAATAATGTGAGTGGGATTTCATACCATCTATATTTAGTAATAGTAATGTGAGTAGGATCCCAGACCATCTATATATACGAATAGTAAGGTGAGAGGGATTTCATACAATCTATATTTAGTAATACTAATGTAAGTGGGATTTTTCGACCATTAATGTTTGGTGTTAATAATGTCTTTGGGATTTAATAACATTTATATTATTGACAGTAATATCATTAGCTTTTCAGATTATTTATATGTAATGACAGTAATATCAGTGGGATTTCGGATTATCTGTATTTAATGACATTACCGTCAGTGGCATTTCGGATTATCTATATCTAATGACAGTAATGTCACTGGATTTTCTATGATCTATTTTTTAATGATAGCATTGTCAGTGGCATTTCATACAAATTATTTTTAGTGACACTATTGTCAACAAAATTTCCTATTTTCTATATTTAACGATAGTAGTGTAAATAGGATTTCGGATTATATATATTTATTTTTAGTATTGTCCTTGGAATTTTATACCATCTATATTTAGTGGCAATAATGTTGGTGGAATTTCATGCAAGCATGGGTTTAGATTTTACCATACTACTGAGGATTATATATAAAAATATGAACATTTTAAGAAATCTTTGCTTTTTAAACTATCTCAGTGTTGCACAAGTTTGCACAGCATTACTTTGTTTATTAATGATTTGCATGCTTTATAATTTGTTACCATTGTATTGTTCTGGAAATATTTTGTATTTTACAAAACGTTCAATACATTCAAAAATGTTATGCTTGATCAAAATTATATATATATATATATATATATATATATATATATATATATATATATATATATATATATATATATATACATATACATTCATCCTGTTAAAAACTTTCTCTTCTGTAACATCTTTCTAGAAAGATGTAGGTATAATCTGAATACAGATATTCTTTTGATGTTATAATTTCCAAAATTGGCATACTTTGCCCAAAATGTTCTGTTTCATTATGTCAGTGTCTATCCAATACATTTTCACACCACATGATGATCTGAGGATATGTTTCGTGAGTTGTACAATACTTACAATTAATGACCCACTCTAACATTATTATGATTTTAATTAAATAGTCAAGAGTTGATCCACATGACCCTTACGAGAGCCTTCCATTAACCAGGTCAATACCCACACATCCTCACGCTCACACACACACACACACACACACACACATACATATATATATATATATATATATATATATATATATATATATATATATATATATATATATATATATATATATATATATAACAAGCATTTCGAACTTGCAGGTTCCACAACAAAACTGAATCATCACTGAAATACAACTGTACAGATTATAGTTTAGATTGTACCTGCAATCTTCAATTTATTATTTGTTGCAAAAGTAAAAGGAAATTCATACATTGAACCAGTAAGATATGTATGTTGAATATTTGTGAAACATATAAGATTACAAAACGGCATTGACTAACTCTTATAGTTTAATCGCTAAATCCTATTTTTATAAATCCCTAAGTTTAGAAAAAAGCACGATTGCAGATGGTGTCGTATCAGTAAAATTTAGAACATTTATATTTGGAAACAGTATTGTACAGAACATTACCTCTGACTCTTTACAGTTGGCAATTAACAGCTAAACGTTCTGAAAACCATCCAACGATTAGCCTCTAACGAATCATTATCCAATTCATCCTTGAGATTTTCTGCTCAGTTTTAGATTAATATAAATATACGTAACATTGTTTGATATGAGGTAAATTGTAGTCATATTATCTTTACATAATCATTTATCATAGAATATGGTACGATAACGTCATGAAGGCCGTTTTAGTATTGTACAGATTAACGGGCATCTTGACATAGTGCAGTTTAGATGGTACTTTCATAATGAGCAAAAGTAATAGAAGTAACTCGAATACTTTTCTATCTGAAATTTGAAATAGAACCAATGTACGTCACTAGAGAATGTCACTACATCATAGTGTACGCTTATTTATTCCACTTAAGACAACTCTTTACACGTACACCATAGATTTCATTTGGTGAGACCAAAGCAAAAACAATATTAAAGTAAGATATACTGATAACTATTTTATCTGGCAAAAATTGAGGATAATGACAAACTTCATGTTAGTGGAATACATTTGCAAACTAATTGAGAACTAAAAGTCTCAGCAACTTAGGAATGTGTAAAACTTCCATAGACAGGTAGAAAGATCAATAAATAGAGAGAAATAAAAACGATTGATGCATATATCCATACATAAATACACAAACTGGGTGACACAATTATATCATTGAGAATGTATTAAGCGAGCATAGAACTAAAGAAATGTTTATAATCTAAGCAGTTACCATTGCACATATATCCAGTACAAGTGGCCAACTGATAGTAAGCCCGATGATTACAACCTGCACGTGCAGCACAAGTTTGCACAACCTTCACAGTCTGCAAATAGAGAGGGGATATTCAATATTCAATGGAATATATTTTAATAATTATTGTATGAACAAACTTTGAATGAAGTGTATCTCACCATTAAGATTATATATATATATATATATATATATATATATATATATATATATATATATATATATATATATATATATATATATATATATATATATATATATATATATATATAGTTTGTAATCATCGATTTTTTTATGAATCATCTTTGTCTACATAAACCTTTCGTATTGGTAATCATTGGCATTATATTTAAATTGATATATAGAAGTCCTCAGCGGAAAATCGTACTGGGGTTTCTTTCCTGTCCATGTTGACTAAGTAGCGTTTAGCCATCTCTATTAACTAGGCACTTTGATGTTTATTCAGTGCAATTATTTCACAATTGTCTACTATATATCATGTACATCTTAAAGTAATATTCACGTTTTTCAGTACATGTAAGGCCAGCTGGAAGCCAGTCCAAGGGAACCTGATACTTATGAAGTGAACTGCTCACAGTTTTGCTCCATATTTGTATAATGTTAATCTTTTAAGTTATATCGGCCTGTCCCATTTGTCAATAATTATTCTTACACGCTAATATTGATTTCATTCCACATGTTGATTACTAAATTTTTCTTCGACTTGTTGATATTTTCATAAAGATGTCAAGTTTTTTCCCCATTTTTACATGGTTCAACTATTTGTATTATGTACATGTATCCCATGATCATTTAGAAAGTGTCTTAAATGATCGCATATTTACCTATTAAAGACATGAGAATTGACGTACCAATTGGCAATGACTCGAGGAGGCAGGGTCACAACATCCTTTATATGGATAGGAATCAGCTGTGTCCGTGATCGCATCTTGGTGGTAAGCTTTGCTATAGTCAATTATAGACCCACTGATACATGCCTGCAAGTTTGATGTTAGAAACTTTCAAACTATATTTCTCATGTTCTATTCCATATTAAACAAATTCAGTTTTCTACTGAAGGCAAAAGTGACTAAATTTTATGATATATGACTTTATCCCGTCCATGAGCGTCACGTGTCAATATACACCTGATGATGCGTGACATTTCTACATAGCTATTTATGTAGAAAGAATATGGCATCATCAGAACAAAATTGTGGTCAGATTGCTTTAAATTCTAGACACATCACAAATCTACAAACAGGTAAATTAATGTACAATATAACAACATAATAAGCAATGCAACTGTTACAAACGCAATATAGGGTTTGATATGAATGTTGACATTCATTTATTATGATGCAATATAAAACTAATCTTGCAATCAGATGTTGACTGCATGTCGTTTCAGCTTCCTATTGACAAAAATATAGAGAAAGAAAAATCCCTCCGTTTTGTGATTATATTATCCTCATATTTAAAATATGTATTTATTGTTCATATGCAGAGTACGCCTATTAAAGATTGACAACACCATTATATTCTTCAATAAAGAAGCTCATTGTTCATTATTCATGCCTAGTAAAATTGCTCTTCAAATATTTTCAATGTAAATAAAATCGTTCAGTAGTAAACATGTAGATAAAAGTGGGTACGTTTCCATATTGGCAATTGCCCGTTGCCCTTATGAATTGCTCAATCACAAGTACGAGGCTTTCTGTAGTGGCTGTTGCCTTTCTTGGTTATTGTGTCTATACAGTGAGGCTTTCCTTAGTGGCTATTGCCTTTCTTGGTTATTGTGTCAAGACTGTGAGGCTTTCCGTAGTGGCTATTGCCCTTCTTGGTTATTGTGTGAAGACTGTGAGGTTTTCCGTAGTGGTTTTTGCCCTTCTTGATTATTGTGCCAAGACTGTGAGGCTTTCCGTAGTGGCTATTGCCCGTCTTGATCATTGTGCCAAGACTGTGAGGCTTTCCGTAGTGGCTATTGCACTTCTTGATTATTTTGTCAAGACTGTGAGGTTTTCAGTAGTGGTTAATGCCCTTCTTGAACTTTGTGTCAAGACTGTGAGGCTTTCCGTAGTAGCTATTGCCCTTCTTGAACTTTGTGTCAACGCTGTGAGTCTTTCCGTAGTGTCTATTGCCATTCTTGAACTTTGTGGCAAGACGGTGAGGCTTTTTGTAGTGGCTATTGCCCTTCTTGAACTTTGTGTCAACACTGTGAGTCTTTCCGTAGTGTCTATTGCCATTCTTGAACTTTGTGGCAAGACAGTGAGGCTTTCCGTAGTGTCTATTTCCCTTCTTGAACTTTGTGGCAAGACAGTGAGGCTTTCCGTAGTGGCTAAAGCCCTTCTTACACTTTGTGTCAAGACTGTGAGGCTTTCCGTAATGGCTATTGCCCTTCTTGAACTTTGCGTCAAGACTGTGAGTCCTTCCGTAGTGGCTAAAGCTCTTCTTACACTTTGTGTTAAGACAGTGAGGCTTTCCGTATTGGCTATTGCCCTTCATGAACTTTGTGTCAAGAGTGTGAGGCTTTCCGTAGTGACTTTTGCCCTTCTTGATTTTTGTATCAAGACTGTGAGGCTTTCCGTAGTGGCTAATGCCCTTCTTGATCATTGTGTCAAGACTGTGAGGCTTTCCGTAGTGGCTAAAGCCCTTCTTACACTTTGTGTAAAGACAGTGAGGCTTTCCGTAGTGACTAAAGCCCTTCTTACTCTTTGTGTCAAGCCTGTGAGGCTTTCCGTAGTGGCTATTGCCCTTCTTGAACTTTGCGTCAAGACTGTGAGGCTTTCCGTAGTGTCTATTGCCCTTCTTGAACTTTGTGGCAAGACCGTGAGGCTTTCCGTAATGGCTAAAGCCCTTCTTTCACTTTGTGTCAAGACCGTGAGGCTTTCCGTAGTGGCTATTGCCTTTCTTAAACTTTGCGTCAAGACTGTTAGTCTTTCCGTAGTGTCTATTGCCTTTCTTGAAATTTGTGGCAAGAAAGTGAGGCATTCCGTAGTGGCTATTGCCCTTCTTGAACTTTGTGTCAAGACTGTGATGCTTTCCGTAGTAGCTATTGCCCTTCTTGATTATTGTGTGAAGACTGTGAGGCTTTCCGTAGTGGCTTTTGCCATTCTTGATTTTTGTGCCAAGACTGTGAGGCTTTGCGTAGTGGCTAATGCCCTTCTTGATTATTGTGCAAGACTGTGAGGCTTTCTGTAGTGGCTATTGCCCGTCTTGATCATTGTGTCAACACTTGATCTTTGTGTCAAGTCTGTGAGGCTTTCCGTAGTGGCTAATGCCCTTCTTGATTATTGTGTCAAGACTGTGAGGCTTCCCGTTGCGGCTGAGGCCCTTCTTGATTATTGTGCCAAAACTGTGAGGTTTTCCGTAGTGGCTAATGCTCTTCGTGAACTTTGTGTCAAGACTGTGAGGCTTTCCGTAGTGGCTATTGCCCTTCTTGATCTTTGTGTCAAGACTTTGAGGCTTTCCGTAGTGGCTATTATCCGTCTTGAACTTTGCGTCAAGACTGTGAGGCTTTCCGTAGTGGCTATTGCCCTTCTTGAACTTTTCGTCAAAACTGTGAGGCTTTCCGTAGTGTCTATTGCCCTTCTTGAGCTTTGTGGCAAGACAGTGATGCTTTCTGTAGTGGCTATTGTCCTTCTTGAACTTTGTGTCAAGACTGTGAGGCTTTCCGTAGTGGCTTTTGCCTTTCTTGATTTTTGTATCATGACTGTGAGGCTTGCCGTAGTGGCTAATGCCCTTCTTGATTATTGTGTCAAGAGTGTGAGGCATTCCGTAGTGGCTAAAGCCCTTCTTACACTTTGTGTCAAGACTGTGAGGCTTTCCATAGTGGCTAAAGCCCTTCTGGATTATTGTGTCAAGACTGAGGCTTTCCGTAGTGGATATTTCTGTCCATAATTGCTGTATCATGACTGTGAGGGTTTTAAAGAACTGTTCATGTTATGGGATCCTAGAAAGTATTTGATCTAGTTCTTTGATGTCATGTACTCACGGGTTGTATTGGATGTCTTTATACTCGTGTTATGTTTGAATGACAAGACCAAGACTGTTCTTTTGACATTGTATTTGATTTCTATAGCTTTGAATTGCTTATTGAAGAATTAAACATGTTACGGCTTATGCATTATATCTGAGCTAAAGTGTCCTCGTGTTTTGTTTCCGATGACAGCGTTTCCTTAAGTGATTACTTGTGTCTTTAAGCCCCAATGCCGCAGTTCGTCATATATTGCAGCATTATTAGAATCTAATTATGTTTGGAGGAAAGGAAATAAAAACTACCTAACTTAAACTGTTCTTACAAAATATCAAAATGTTAGGTCTGAATAATGTTCAGATATTCAATATAGGATCAAGAGTTGCAACACTGAATTCATTGCACGTCGAGTCCTTAACATAGTCGCTCTAAATTCCGATTTTTCTCCGGAATGCTCAAAAGGTAGTGATATTATACATTTGATAATTACTGTCAATGACTAATCTCACAACAACAACAATCGCTTTTGGCAGTCAAACTAAATCAAGGGCGAATAAAGAGAAAAAGACGGGTATTTTATAAGAGTATCGGAGAAGAAAAATGGTGCATTATATCAAAATAAGATTTAGGTAAATATTGATCATGATGGTGTGCTGGAATACTTTAATCGGCAAACTTAAGGAAAATGCAGCTGTTGAAGGTTCCCATATTAGTTGGTGAACATGAATTTGTACAACAAATGTACGTCAGTTCCGTCTTGCAAGAAAAACGTACTCGTAAATGTTAGACAGATTATTGCCACATGCACAATGCAAAAAGAAAAGAGCGTATCATGTATTGTGTTCCAACCTTTCGAATGAAATTTGTTAACCCACGGATGTCGCCGATCAACATCGGATTAATTCGTACACATGTAAAATATGACATTTTTTTTCACGATGGTGAAATTTAAAGGTTCATAATGTTATTGAAACGTCAATGTTATCCAATTATAATGGAAACAATTGATTAAGTAATATTCAAATGATTTGGCATATACGACTTTTTGCATGTAGCCATAAGCTCAATAAATTTGAATTTCACCATAACCAGGGTATTTATAGATGAGAGTTAGTAACGGCCGAACACGACAGGTTTGGTCAGTAACATGTGCTGCTTACTGCGACATCTCCATCTGCAGAGGTGCGTAAACTATAAAACTGCATTCTTCCTGAAGACATAGGACCTTTTCGCCAAATTAGGTAATGATTGTACATCATCAAGCTTTCCTTCATTGCTTCTGTCATGTGAAAATAAGGACGCGATTGATCTTGGCAAGATGTAATCATGCATTCTTTCTACGTTGCGCGCATCCGCATTTAATTTGGGGTATTTGTACCATATTATTTTCTTGACACTGCAAACAGACTGTCAGTGCAATTACTGTAGTAAAATTTCAAGCCGTATGCAAGGAAGGAGAGTGGAGAGTAAATGAGCATACTTCTGCTATCATTGGGCTAGCCAGTTACTATATAAGTGAGGCATAATGTCTTCCACTATTGTATTAGTTATGTACATGCATCACGATATCCACATTCCTTCAAACAAGCTTATCATGTAGCTATTGTCAACACTGACCACACTAGCTCACCCCAAAGCAAAGTATGCAGTACGTTTTTGACCGTCGGTTGCATATCTTAATGGTCATGCGCATTCCCATTATGTGTGTATGACAACAATATGCAGATCTCAATACTTTAGAAAGTATGATAAGTGCTTCGTTTTCGGGATTACATGCAGTGGTTAAGGTCAGCTGCATATCTCTATATCCATTGCAAAATCGTATACATTGTTTTTACTTCCAGGCACGAAATTTAATTGAAAATTATAATAGTTTTGTAATTTCACTATCAACCAGTACAACCTCAAGGCCGAAAAGGAGTCAAGGCCAGAAATAAAAAACTCTTAACATCACTGGGAAACTATTAAGTCCAGAATTTGGACGGACGAGATGATATTATTCACGATGCTGTTATAAGAAAATTATTCAGATAATAGACCAAAATATTGTTATTTAAAAACAAATATTTTATCAAGTCAGTTATAGTTTTTCTCACAGTAATTATAGTCACGTACCGATCCAGCCTTGCAGATGATAATGCCATTATTGCATTTGTGTGCTTGAAAATCTGATGGCGCACCATAACAACCCACGCAAACAACGTGACTATTCGATAGGTTATACAGCACAGCTGGAAGAAATTAAATTGTAATTGAAAACAGATATGCATTTTTAATGGCGTATTTGAGACTGTCGTAATTTCTATATTGCATGAAATCCCTTATGTTTGAGTTTCACGAACAAAATCATGTTTAACATTGTAATTACACACAATTAAGAATTAGGACGTTGTATTAACTTGTAGAAGATAAAATCATTGCCTATTGGACCATCAACTCGAATAATACAGATTGTCCTAATCATTCTAGGTGTATCTTCCTAAAATGTTAAGTTCTTCATATGAACTTCTAGCCTACATTCCTGTAAAATAAGATGATGAAAATCGCAGAAAACCCTTATTCAACAACTGATGAGAAAACCTAATATCACATAATACAGTAAAGGATAAAAATGTATGGCACGCCAAAAATGTACACGAAGACCTAAGACATTGCGTATTTGGTAATATGTCCACTTTGAATAAATGAACAAGCGTGGTTTACATGTATGCATAATAACTCATTTAAGAGAATTCATAATAAACCTCGCTGAGGACCTAATATTTTTGAGATTCAGAGCTTGTAATTAGATGTCATGTTTTCAAGAGTGTTGACTGCGCTCATTTGCTGTAAACAAGCCGTGGCATCATTCACATTCTGACGTTTGAAATTAATATAGAATTGTTTCCTCAAAAGTCTATCAAAATAGATTAACTTATTGTGTGCTGCAAAATAGTTGTAATATATGGGTTGGTGAGTGCAGGCAAGACGATGGATGCCATTTACTTGCGGACCTGGGTTCGAAACTTGGTAGTGTACGAATTTAATTTCTCTAACCTGTATGATATTATTGTTTGTATTAAACTATATATATATATATATATATATATATATATATATATATATATATATATATATATATATATATATATATATATATATATATATATATATCAGACATACCTCTATCCGTCGAAGAAAGCTCTGTCAAATCTGCAAGAGCATTCAATAAAAATCAAATAAATGACACTTGATCTCTACCTGTTGTTGTCAGTTACTATTATAAGCATTTTTGCGGTGTTATTTATAAACATATTATGACGAAATAAATAGCAATTTAAATTAGTATATATTGTACATCTGGCTGGATTCATATTATTATACATTGTACATCTGGCTGGATTCATCAAAATTTACTTATCACTCCAAAAAACATTAATTATATGCATTCTGGTGTCAATCCATTTTGTCCATTTTAGCATTATAAAATGCAGTCATCTATCAACAACATTCGAGATAAATGTGTCGTCGTATTAATGATGCTACTACTGATAGTATTAGTAGTAGTAGTAGTAGTAGTAGTAGTATTAGCAGTAGTAGTAGTAAAAATAGTAGTAGTAATAGTAGCAAGATTAGTGGATGTAGTTATGATGATTGTAATTGTTTTATTAATTTTAATAATGGATAAAATGACAGTAATATTAGCATATATGTGTGTATTAGTAGCAGAAGTATTGTTGCATTAATAAGTCAAAAGTAATTTGATCAGCAGCAGTAACAAAGAGTAGTTGCAGAAATAATATCAGCAGGAATAGTAAATATACAAATGTGGTAAGGCATATGAATCATCTACTTACTATATCTGAAAGACGTATTTGTTTCACTGGATGCTGAAAAAATGAGATAGAAAATGGATGACTATTAACAAAGTGAGCCCACAAGAATAGATTTTAATACAACTTCAATGACCAGATTTAACATGACATATTTATGTACATAGTTTGTGCATCTCTTTGGAAGATAAAACAAAAGTGGGTTTTAACATTGTATGTATTTTCTTCCAAATTTGTTAGAATTAATTTAAATTATCCGTTGAATCATACATTATCAATGAATGAATCTCATTCATGCTTATTTATTTTGACGTTTTCAAAATGCGTTCACTTCTGTCGAATCTGTAAATTGCAAACCAACTCTATATTTAACAATAGTAGTATAGTATATTATGAACGTCTTTGTAAACAAATCACCTGCTATCATGTAGTAGAAGCTTTATGTGTTTTGGTGATAAAATTTGCTTGTAAATGACCTAAAGCAAATGATTCGTGGACTTCACATACCAGCTACTTTGCAACATAAGTTTATTGATTTAATGTTTCGGATTTATGCTTCCTGTTGAAAATTAAAATTAAAAGAGTTCATATCTGTCCCACATTATTATTCCATACATACAATGAAACAAACATAAACACACATGAAGATGAGTTATGACGTTGCTCCCTCAGATGACGTACTTCATGAAGAAATGATACAGATAAATAAAGTCCATGTAGACCAAATTAGTAATGTCCAGCTTTTGCGAGCCTTGGACATTATTCAACGAGTTTCATAGATTTAATATTAAATCGTTACCCATTTTAGATTATTTTATCACATACTTTATATTTCAGTGGAAATTGTTTAGATATATAGATAGAAGAACGAATAATATCGTTCATTCCGACAGATGTTGTACCTTTCATTTGTAGCGCATAAAAAATAGTCCCAAACAAAGCTCAACTGGTAAAAGTAGATTGTACTGTTTTGTAAACTATAAATCAAATAAAAACTTCCATCCGAATAAACGGAACATTTTATAACCACAATATCATTTTTCAAAACAGAATGATCAATGCGATGTGATGCTGTCACATTGTTTGATGCGGTAAACATTACAACAGGCTGACAGAAGATTACACGTGTACCGTAAATGAACTAAATGTTACATTATTGCGATTTTCATGTGAAAGAGGATTACCCGATGCATAAATTCCCACATTTACTACAATGCATTTGTGACCTGATATTTGCAGTGTTTGATTTGAAAATAAAAACTGTACAGAAGAAGTCAACAAATTTATTTTCGTGTCGGATTTGCATCACATATATGCTAAGTAAAGATGCTGTGTTTGGATAGAAAATCTGTCACTTAGCAGATCCAAATCATGTCCAGATTATTATGTGAGCATAAATGACCTTGTGTACTTCTTTAAGTAAACATTTAAAACACACATGTATATACGGTGGACTCTATATTTATGTTACTGATATATTGCCCCACCCCCGCCATCCCTTAATGTTAATCCTTATTGTCGTTCATGTCTTGTTGCTTTATGCCTTCTTTTTATGATGATATTGTTAAACATGACATAATGAACCCCTGTTGGGGTAACATATCCATGTTGAGACAGCCGATATAATATTTCCTTAATTTTTATTTGCGAATGGAGTTTAAAAAAATGGCCGCCCCAAAAAAATATTGATTCAAATCAAAACTTTCCAGAAGGCGGGGTTAAAAACATTTTCCCACGATCCCAGCCAATCAGTAAAGAAAATACTGCACAACAATTTCATGGGCTTATTTGGACCAATCAGAATTATATGAAGTGATAACTTAACGTGTGGTAATATCAAAAATATGAAACTGCACATACTATAGGAAAAAATACCTACTATGTGATAAAAGCACAATGTTAAATAGAATCAAGAAAAATACCAAAATCTATTTATTCGAGACCAAATCGTAAAGTTGATGCACTGCGCATTCGTTCCCAATATGACACTAAATTTTAATTTTAAGTAGATCAAAACGAAATTTTTTCTGAAAGTGACGTCGAACGCACGACTAAGTTATGTGCACGTTGTTATTGTTGTTGTGTACTGACGAATATTGGCTTGTGTATTTAGTTTGGAATACAGCATCAATTGAGTAACTTTTGTTTCTTGTAGCGCATTCGATGTGATAACTGCGAACTATTTCCTATTGGTCTGACGATATAGGTATGTACCTTCGATCCTAAAAGGGAGTGGCGTTGAGGGTCATTGTACGATATCCAGAGATTAGAAATGTCATGGCCATCCATATTTAATATGTTGACCTTAACTCCGATTAGTGCGCTTAAAGGTAGTTCAGTAATGTAAATCGTAACTGAAGAACATGCCAATGACTCGAGTCTGCACAGCCAAAAAGAGAGAAAATCTTTTAGGAAATCTTTGAGAACGACACAGGAAACGAAGAGTATTAAAATTAAGCAAAAAGCATGGCAAATTTGTAGTATATACGTAAAATTAATCACTAGAAGACTGATCCGCAGACTTCGCACATGTATAAGAAAATTAAACTATGTTTACTCAGAGACAGTCACTTTCACCATAACTGATGTATAATGTTAACAATACTATAAATGGGACATAAAACATACAGGGACATTTTGAGACATATCTTACGCAATGTTTATATATATATATATATATATATATATATATATATATATATATATATATATATATATATATATATATATATATATATATATATATATATATATATATATATATATATATATATACAACTCTCTTACCCGGTAGTATGCCCCTAATTCCCTCAGGATAATATTTAAAAGGGTTATTATCTTCTACGTCGGTCAACAAGAATCTTTCACGATGTTTACCTATAAAAATAATAATAGTAATAATAATAATAATAATAATAATAATAATAATAATAATAATAATAATAATAATAATAATAATAATAATAATAGGTTAAACAGAATAGAGCCTCGTCGTGGTCCCAATTATAAGCAAAAGGCATGCAGGAAATATTAGAAAACAGTAACATGGCCGTCTAACATAATAATAATCTGTAATATATACAGAGTGAATGTAAATATCGAGTAGAGTGTACTGGAAGCAATATCAAATATTCGTGAGCTATAAAAGACATCTTCTTCTTCTTCTTTTTCTTCTTCTTCTTCTTCTTCTTCTACTTATTATTATTATTATTATTATTATTATTATTATTATTATTATTATTATTATTATTATTATTATTATTATTATTATTATTATTATAAAATGAGACCGCTTGAATGTTGTTGTGGGTAAGATGTGTTATTGCGTTATCATCTTGTCTTTATACCCCGTTCCATCTTTTCTACTCCGAAAGGAAATAGAGGAAACCTTGCTACTATTAAAAGTTTTCATGTACATGAAGTAAATTATCAGAGAACAAAGAGTGGAATGATAAACAAAGGCAACTACATTATATAGATCGTATTATATTTTTAAAAGCAAGGAAACAACAGATCAATAATCAAATATATTGAGCTGCTGAGGAAAAAACATCCACCAAGACCAAGGTAAAGAAAGAATCAATAAATCTTGATAGTTACATATTTATCTTGATGTTACATGATATAAGTAATCCGTTGAATCGAGATAAAAATAACCATAAACACACACACACACGCACACACACACACACACACACACACACACATATATATATATATATATATATATATATATATATATATATATATATATATATATATATATATATATATATATATATATATATATATATATATATACACATACACACACACATATCCATACAAAGAAACATTTCCGACTCTAACCATACATGAAAAGGAAACGAATCGCAAATAAATAAAACAGTGCAGGCATAATTTAACAGAAATGTTAAACTGACCTTCAATACTTCTTGCAGATGGGTGGCTAATTGATGCCAGGATACCTGGAAATGTAAATCAGCTACTACTGTCCAGTACCATTTAATTTGTTAAGTAACAAACAACACTTTATTTGGTTCACCAAGTTCTAAATAGTGGTACCAATTTACTGGTTAAGGTACCTAATAAATTTTAACAGAACCATCCAGTTCTAAATGGTAATACCATTAGACGGGTTAAGTATCCTAACACATTTTACTAGAATCGTCCAATTCTATATATGCAATGTTGATTTTCCATTTTCTTTTAGCATCTACTTATTGGATAAATTTAATGAAAACATGCAAGATTGACATGCTATAATGATCTCATAAAGCAAATATATGAATAAAAATAATGTAGATTGTATAAAAATGAAATATTTGCATTAAGCAGAAAAACAGGTTGATTATGTTTTTACCTCCAAAGCGTCATTATATGAAAACACTAGCATTGTGGTATGATTTTCATCTAAGCTAGTGGCATGATATAATTGTAATAAACGATCACTCATACAGCCATAGCTCTCTTATTTATTATCAAATTTGTTATAATATCAAATTGTATCTGATTCACATTAAGGGTTGATACCTTAGTGGAATGATAAGGCAGATAAACATAGGTCAGCTTAAGATCTCCTCTCTCTCTCTCTCTCTCTCTCTCTCTCTCTCTCTCTCTCCAAGCACAGAGAGAATATATATATATATATATATATATATATATATATATATATATATATATATATATATATATATATATATATATATATATATATATATATATATATATATATATATATATATATGTGTGTGTGTGTGTTTGTGTGTGTGTTTGTGTGTGTGTGTGTGAACCATTTGCCAGACAAGAAATGTACCTTTAATTTTTTCACTGAAAATTACTGATTGAAAGAAACATATACATAGTGTTAAACATCTCAATGGCCAGATAGGTTAATTGATGGCTCCATAGGTTAATTGATGGCTAGATAGGTTAATTGATGGCTCGATAGGTTAATTGATGGCTAGATAGGTTAACTGATGGCTAGATAGGTTAATTGATGGCGAGATAGGTTAATTGATGGCTAGGTATGTTATTAATGGCGAGATAGGTTAATTGATGAGATTAATTGATGGCTATTTAGGTTATTGATGGCGAGATAGGTTAATTGATGGCTAGATAGGTTAATTGATTGCTAAATAGGGTAACTGATGGTGAGATAGGTTATTTGATGGCTAGATAGCTCAATTGGTGGCGAGATAGGTTAATCGATTGCTAAATAGATTAATTGATGGCTATATAGGTTTATTGATGGCGAGATAGGTTAATTTATGGCGAGATAGGTTAATTGATGGCGAGATGCGCTATTTGATGTACGTTTCCTTGCCTTGGTATGGCTCGAAGATCGGTTATACATTTTGTTTCGTGTTCCATAAGTTTATAGAGAGACATTGCTTTTTAAAACAGAAAAATAGCAGGTTCCAATATTTTATAAATTTGTATTTGACACGTTCTAAATGTAATGAACTATACCAATTGCTTTAAGTAACAAATGTTGTTACATGTACTAATTGCATATTAAATGGCTTAGGAAATAATGGTTGTTTTAGAATTACTGACATTTCCGATGTCTACGGCATACCTATAAAAAAGAAGGAGCTGATTCCCTAGTAATAAACTCTCCCCCCCCTCTCTCTCTCTCTCTCTCTCTCTCTCTCTCTCTCTCTCTCTCTCTCTCTCTCTCTCTCTCTCTCTCTCTCTCTCTCTAATAATTTTAAATAAAATAAGATAAACGTGTATCTTACAGATTGACTTTAGAATGATCCCTGCCATCATTACCGTGTTAACTATATGAACTGATGCCTTAGTCTGTCATACTGGGCTTGGTGAATCACGTGATGATGTACTGGCCGTACAAAGATAAGATTGATTGTACATCTGATTGTTCGCATTGTTTTAAGAAGCGTCTGCAGCACTTACAGAACTGAAACGTTGAAACGTACCAACAGGTTTGTAAACGAATATATATATATATATATATATATATATATATATATATATATATATATATATATATATATATATAGATGCAATAAACTGACGACGAACAGTACGAAACTAGTAACTAACTAGCCTAAGCGCTTTCGACTCTTAATGAGTCTTTTTCAAAGGCAAATACAAAACATAGTTACGACAAACAAATAAACACAAAAACGTTGTGTTTTTTTGTGTTTATTTGTTTGTCGTAACTATGTTTTGTATTTGCCTTTGAAAAAGACTCATTAAGAGTCGAAAGCGCTTAGGCTAGTTAGTTACTAGTTTCGTACTGTTCGTCGTCAGTTTATTGCATCTATTTTAATTAATCCCTGACAGACGTGATCCCTTGGTGGATCCAGTACGCTTGAGAGGGTTGTTATTCGCCATATGATTTGTATTCTTTATATATATATATATATATATATATATATATATATATATATATATATATATATATATATATATATACGAATTGATGAAATGTAATATTACAGAAGTTGTGTGATTTATCAGAACGACTTAATTATGTATAATGTTAACCCTAAAGTAGGGCAAGAAATTTAAATATTGAGACCAGGTGGGGGAATAATGCTTCATGCAGCATAAATGACTATTCGCAGACCATTAGTTTGGGAATTTAGTCGCAAGTTCTGATAGATACCCTTATAGTCTGTTTGAATCCGATAGAATTACATCCTACTACGAAGGGTAAAACTAATGATTTATTCACTTATGAGGTGACGGACAATTTAAGTTGCTTTTTTATATTTTTATAAGGTGATATAGTTTGGAAGAGACACTTTTACAACCTATACGGATTGGAGTGGAAGAAAGGGGCAAGTAGAACGAAAAGGCCAGACACCTTGAACTTTTGGAAAGAAAAGAAAATGGAGCGAAAGACTTACTGATGCAAAGAAACCAAAAGTACAGTTTAAGTGGACCAGTGATACGTATTATGCAAACATATATTTTCACAACCTTACTGCGATTATATTGAAATGTTTTCTCCTAACATTAGAAACAGGATGTTTAAACTGCAAAGATGCTGCGTCATAAAGTCATAAAAATGGACCATCATTGATGCAAGCACAGTACTGCGACTGGTACACCATTAGCACTATCAAAATCACGAATGTGATTTATGCATAAATCGACGATGTCTATTTAAAAGACGTGGGAATGCTCAATGCGTCCTAATTGCATGGCTTCGTGAGAACCTGAACGCCTTTGGGGTTGCATCTGACATCCGTTACGAATTTGGGATCTGACATCCGTTACGAACGAATTTGGCATCTGACATCCGTTACGAATTTGGCCTAAATGTTCACAGGAGGTTGAACAACACTTGCATCTTTCGTCCTCCGAAGCCATTTACTCTTGAGCCTAAGGCGAGAATTTAGTACTTGCTATTCCGTTGATACATCCCCATTCCGTTGATACATCCCCATTTCGTTGATACATCCCCATTCATGTAGAGAAAGAGAAATAAACAACATTCTAGCAATGCTAGCTTATGACTAAAGATTTCATCTAGACTTTGTTCTCACATATCTAAAAGATCTATAGTTATTACATAAGCGTAAGTGCTTCATCATTCTCACCGTGTTTTTTGTTGGCATTGATGCACAATATGAAGTGAAATAGCGACATCAATTTTTTTTAGTATAAAGTGGTCTAGACGAATGTTATATTCGCTACATATCATTTCTTATGTAAAGACAACCATAGCCATGGCACGGTAATAACGCCTCTCATACGTAACACAAAATTAGAAATAATAGATAAATACATGATAAATAGTCTGTACAAGCGATTTATTTAATTAACAAATATTGGTTGTTAATATATAATCATTTTATTTTTCATGTAGATTCCCGTTTCAAATTTGTCCGGGTGAACGCCATTTGATTTGAGTTATCCATCTGCTATCGTGAGGAATTGAAGCTAGCATATAAGCACTGAAAATATGGCCAACAAATATATGTGCACTGCATCTTACATTATTTCCAGATTTTCAGACGTACATGTGAAGAATTTTTCTTTTGTGCAATTGTTCTCGTTCATTGATATACGAACTACCGACACGCGAAAGTCAGCAAAAAGCTCACTTGATGAGGAAAACCGTACGCTCTGTTTGGACCATATGCCTTTAATTTGTGCAAGAGAGAGAGAGAGAGAGAGAGAGAGAGAGAGAGAGAGAGAGAGAGAGAGAGAGAGAGAGAGAGAGAGAGAGAGAGAGAGAGAGAGAGAGAGAGAGAGATTTGGTTTTGAATTTTTATCATGACAAGGCACATCTTTTTTATCATTGTCGTTAGGTTTAATGTGACTAAAATGTATCGCAGTCTGGTTGTTCTGTATGAGGCTATTCCTGGTCCAGTCGGGATGGCTAGCCTCTGTGCACGGTGTAGGTGTATTTCCACGATGGATCAATGGGCCAATGTGTTCGAACATGTTCGGGTTGTTTCGATGGCATCCGATCAACGTTTTCTTTAAATTTTTTTTAAAGTTTGGTTCTTGATGGTTATGTTATGTTTAGCGCTCAGTCTTACTTCTGCTATCACGTCATTGACTGCAGGACACCAAACCTTAATACAACTCTTCGGACTTTATGGAGAATGCAATAGTTGTTTTATGTTGGGTAAGCATAATTTACAAAGTAGGAGCAACCTACTGCAGACCAAGAACACTTCAGAAGTTAACTCAATCGCAAGTCGAGGCCCATACTGGCACATCTGAATCATGCGTTTGATACAAGGTACACAACCCATCAAAGACAGACACCAACATTACCTTATAACACAGTGACCAACTAAAATATGAACATATATGATCGAAATTGAACCAAACAGAACGCAAACTATCTCATTAGAGCTTTAATTTGCGGCCTCTAGTATGATCGAAAAGCCTCAAGCAAATAAGTGCTATACAGGTGTAATGCTGCTGAACAAATATATACCCTTGACCATTCTGTCAGTGATGTTTTACTAACTGTATTTGCCTTCAACAACAGTTGGAGTTTGTAATCATGGAAGGAACATGACTCTTTCACCTCCTTAGAACAATAAAGCCGAGCGGCTTGAAGTAACACTATTCCAACGGTGCACAATGACGCAACTAAAATAATTTTACAAAGAAACATGCAAACACGCACACACATGCACACAGACATAAACACAGATACATAAACTTACACAGCCATATATATGCAATGTTAATTTTCCATGCAAGTTTTCATATTGTTTGTTTGCTTTTATGCAAATATGTTTGATTTGCTTCGTTTATTCGATTCCGTAGAAATCATTTGATATATGCTAGAGTTATTTATGCAATTTATTTCTTTAATTTAACAGTAACTAGTTCAATAATAGAATTGACGGATTGTATGCGATCCAAATTTCAGATGTGTAAGATCTAAAAGGTTAAATGAATTAATTTCCTTTGTCTGTTAGGACGATACTGATTTACATGAGTTAACAATAATTGAATATTTATGTTATTTAGTACTTAAGAAAAACCTGTATGATAGGAATTGCCATGATATAGAAGTTACTGATTCTTATACAATGGTAATCAAGCATATGTCTTATTGAGTGGAACTGACTAGGTTGGATGTCTTAGGAGTCATGTGGTAGCATATGCAGAGAGATACTGGAATGTTATTTATATGCACCGCTCACATGTTAATTTGTCGTCAGTCGCTGTGAAGCGCGGGTGATGATCTATCGAATTGGGTCAGACCTATATTTATATTATAGAAATCGTTTGTATATAGAGATAATTATTGTACCTAACTTAAAAAAAGTCTAAATTTGCAAGGACCATTCCTCGATAAGGTCAGAATTTATGCAGTGTTTGGATAACTAGTTCTATTGCCTAATGAGTAAAGAGTGACATAATTCTATATACGTTTAAAGGTGATACAAATAGAGACTGAGTGGTAATCGCGTCATTCAGGGAAACAGCTCGCTAGAACAGTCTGGGACAGTCCAAAATACGAAAGTCCGGATAAGAGATCAAGCCGTTAGGAATGAAGATTCAAGAAAAATCAAACGTATGCACGTGAAGGTTGGAAGACATGGAGACAAATACATGAAGCGACGCTAGGTGATACATATCAGGGATGGATATTGTGCTCGTTTAACCGCTCTCGTTATCATAATAAAATGAATCCATAATTGAACGCTGCAATTGAAAATCTATAAAAGTAAATTTGTTTGAACAGACATTGACACTATTAGTTTATGTTATTGATTAAACTTATTCTCTAAAATCGATGGGGGTCATTAACCACTCCTTTTTTTCAAGGGGGAACATCGCTACAATATATTCTCAAGAATTAAATTTTAATATTTAGAAATAGGAAATGAAAGTAATGTGGTTTGAAAGTAGAACAGAATATTGAACATGTTAATAATATAAACTTAATTGAAACAGCTGTGATTTTTATTTCTTGGTAACTATGCTGTCAGGTATCTTAGATAATATCCCATTTCTTAACAATGCCATTAACAATAAAGAACAGTAAAGAAATCATGAATATAGTTATACTTTTCCAGTGGAGTTAGCACGACATTGGCAGTAATAAAATATAATGGGGTTTCAAAAATAACTCACCTTTTATTAAATTGGTAAAATCCATCTGAACATTTATTTACCGGAAAATACAGTCGTTTAGCAAATTGTAGGAAAGGCGCTAAATTATAAGCTAAAATAAAGATTTGTTATGAAAGGCTTAATAAGGGCCATATCATGATGATAAATGCTTTCAACTTTCAACTCCTTTAATCTTGCATATCTTGCTGTACAGCTGACCGGGAGTACTAAATGGAAACAGTTGTAACAACTCTTTATTCATATTTTGGCCATTTCTTCTATTTTGAACAATCTGAGTCCCTTTTAGAAAAGTGCTTAGAGGCCCCTTTCATAAAGATTTAAATTAAGTCAAGTCAATTCACCTAATTATATTCGAATAGTCGTTTTAGGGCTCACATAATTAAAACATTAATTCAAGTTAATTCGTCTAAATTCGTTTTGGATACTTGTTTCTGGGCTCTCTTATAATCACAAAAATAATTCAAGGTAATTCACACTAATCCTTGGTGGATGGATGTTCATGGTACTTCCATATTTATTTTAATTAATTCAGATTAATTCACCTGAATACTATTTGCAAACATCCGAGTAAAATTTTTAAAAAAATAAAATAGAACGTACTCGACTTGTTAATAAAATATAGTGTCATTACCAGATATAAAATACCAAACCCTGCGATTGTTGTTTGTAATATTGTGAAATGGGTATATCATTGACTTTGTTGTTGATTTCAGTAGCAATATTGCCTGCTTGTTACTGCTACGAATCACCATAAGACTAAGATTAGCAGATCTGTCTTGTTTTCTTTATTTTTCCGTCTTTGACCTTTTCATTGTCGATGTCAAAGAAAATAATTTAACTGAAATCGTCTATCCCTTCTATTAAGTTGAATGTTGAAGTGCAGTAGGTTAGGAGGTCAATGCAGTTTATTTATATCGTGATTTAGTGAACCTCAATACTAGAATTAGTAGCCATGGCGATTTATCAGGTTGCTATTCCAAAGCGTGTTGTGGAGACGATGTTGGTTGTTGTTGCGATGTTATAAAATTGTACAGCGAAACAGATCGGTTACGGAGGTTCTTTTAACATGCTAGTCATGTAAACATCTGGCGGTAACCTAGATACTACATACATAGCTATCATCATTAAGTTTGAACATATATATCTCCTCTTCGTGCTACCAGCTCTGTTTATTCTTCTTCATGTTTCGTTTGCATTCTATGAAAGATTGAGACCTGAAAATTTTGTTCTTTATGATATGGCATCAGGTTTGTGCCAGAGTCTCTTTCACCGCACAAATAGTATTGTGGACAAAGCATTTGCATGACATAGTTTTGAAGACGGGGCAAGGCATTTACACATTTAATCTGGTAGATAAAATTAAACAGCGCCCCAATGGAACTTTTCATGAACACTTTCAGCATTTCTAAGAAAGTAAAACAATCGAGTTTACTAATTAGAGTAAATTCATAATGACACTGGTCTTGCCAGCATCTGTGACAAGATGTTGATCACGCGCAACAGAATAAAAATGGAGAATGTTCATATGTAAACAAGTAGCTCAAGTTGCGCTGGATGGTTATTAGTACGTTGTGGTAAGATTGCGACATGTAAATAAAACTTTAGCGTCTATTTCGTGACTATGACAAATTCCTTAAGCTTTTTCTTGTGATGATCGATATTGATATCAAGTTTTTCTACTTAGTTTATTTCATGTGGCCTTGATACTATATATGTATTCGTTTCGGCATCAAAAGCCTCTACAAATTGCCTAAGTGTTCTTTATTTGTCTTGTCCAGGATTTAGCATGCAAACTACTCCAGTGTTCTTAATTAAGTCCCTTTTTTATACCAAATTATCTTGTCGAAACATGTTTGACCACATATTATTTAAACACATTCCAGAAACAATCATGATTTGGTTTTTAATGTCCTTTTGTTTTCAATTAATCTGTATCAATCAGTTTATCAATAATCAATAATTGCCATCAGTTAGTTTTTCTGCCGTTGTGTCCTATTAGGGCAAACTCCCAATTATTCTAACGAGAACACAGGTAAATCTGTCTGTAAGGAAACCTAAAAAAGTGACAAATGAGACACAACACGTAAGATAACATTCAATTAAATGCTTTCTGTAAAACAAAATACGTGAAAACAATGAATATAGGTGACTAAGTATACACCTATGTGCTGACTAAACGACTCTATGACATTTACAATAGGTTGGAGTATAAAACTGCATAGTTATTGGATTTACTTGCAAAGTTGAAAATAACTGTTGATTATTAATCACATAAACAGGAGGTTTTGGTCGATGAAGTAATCTCAACAGGCAAAGAGTGACAACTTATGTGACTATGTCCAATACAGGAAAGAGTTACGTAACTTGAACTGTATTCATGATTTCAAGAACAATTCATTCACTGATATAAACACACGATCACTGATATAAATAAAGCCCCCTTCGCTAGATTATGTTAGCTTACGATGCAGGTTGGTGATATCATCTCTACACGATTTCCTCGCCTTTACTCATCAAATGGATAATGAAAGTTGCCTACAGACTTGTCTACAACCTTAGTGACCAACAGGGATTTGGATTATGTGTTTTTATTTATTTTAATGACTAGTAATGGAATTGGTTTAGTAAAATACTGAGAACCAGTACCATGGGGATTTTATTAAAATTATGATGGCACGTAATGGACTTTCGACTTCATTATACGTCCGTTCAATCTGTTTGTTATAAACATATGCAAGGCTGCAAATCTTGTTTTTGTACTTTGTACTAAGTTTCACTGACGGTCTCCAGTCCAACATCCCTATTCGACCTCACCCGTGTGTCCACACCAGCAAGATACTTACGCTCTTCTTCGGACACTCGTATTCTAATTATTCCCATTAGGAAAATGAAGCCATATGGACAACGCTCTTTCGCATTCCATGGGCCAGTAATTGGAACGAACTGCCCACTGCACATAGACACAAAGACAGTGATCTCATTCAAGAGCGCTTTTAAAAGTGACCGATTTCAACAGCATGAACAGACTTAAAGACTTAATAATGTTTATTTACCTTAACTATTTACAGCATGTGCTTCTGTTTTCTAATTTCGAGGTTTTTGCTTTTATTTTTTAATCAATCCCAAGGCCATTTAATTTTCGCACCAGCGAAAGATAAGAGAAGAATTACATTGCCTGAATAATTATGTAATAGTATATGCTGACAGAAAAGGAACCAGTCTAACGTTGTATTTTCAGGCTTACTTGCTATGTCTCGCAAGTTTTCCATTTTCAGTTTGTGTGTGTGTGTGTTTGTGTGTGTGTGTGTCTGTGTGTGTGTGTGTGTGTGAGAGAGAGAGAGAGAGAGGTGCATTTGAACATGTTCGTATTTTATTAATAATACTCGATTTTTAGAAAGTTATAGTTGGTTTAAGAAACAGCAACAAAGCACTACATACATCAAAATATATGCACCACGTAACCAAGGAATTTACTGTATATTGACTTGGCTTTGACCTTTGTATCAATGATAAACCCTGTAGATAAATCCCATAGAAAGTGCACACGTATCATTACGACGAACCATACATTTGTTGGTTACTTGGTCTAAATTCTATTTTAAGTTTGTAATACATCCCAATTTTCTTTTCTCTCTCACTCGACACATCTACATAGTTTGTCCGTTATGTCAGAAATGGGAGGGGGAACAAAAAGCAAAAATGATTGTTATGAAAATGTGCACCATATTAAATTATTTAGAAAACGAGGGTTAATAATACTTTTCGTCGTTATTATTTATCCAGCATCAACAGCAGACGGTCACTAGAATGTTTGTATATGCGCATTATTGCTTACATGGGTGGATCACAATGTGACATACCAATAGTATTTGTATATCAAATTGCCGAGACTCAAATGCACGTGGATAGGGTAAAAGCGAGTGCTTGAAACCACATTGCCATTCTGGGTTCCAAGTATATACGTATCAAACAACTTCGATTTATAGATATGCTACAAAGACGTTTTATGTTTCTGTAATAAAATGCAGTACTTATACAAGTGTCCATTGCCAGAGGTTAAACGAATCGAAGACTTATGAATTTGGAATATACTTTGTCTTATGATTATTTTTTTGTTATAATCTGAGATTCTCGAATTTCACAAATAATATTGATTAAAGAAAGTCTGTATGAGATGTGTAAGATATGGTAAAGATAAGATTAGAAGAATTCAAAGTCAAGAATTTGACCTAAACAAGAGATGCGAATCTTAAAAAAAAAATTAAACTTTATTGAACGAAAGAGAAGAATAAATTAGGAGTAACATGCTTATGTAATTCACATCTTAGAGCAAGTTTAAATTAATTTTATTAAACTTTACAAATGTTATTCAACAACCAGATAATTGATTTGTGCACTATTTTTAGTCTAAATCCGACACATCGCGTTCTTCAGTTTATTCCGACTCGGATTAGTGTCGCTTGTTTAGTCACATGTTTTTTTCCGGTAAGAAATGATGAAGGGCCTTTCTCACTGCGTGACAGTGTTCGTGATACTTCGGAAAAGAAGGGCATATATACAGTTGGGAAACCATTTGTCAGCCTGAATATAGGAGAGGATATCCCCTAAACACATCCTCAAGCTGGTTCTGCACAGACGACAACATTTCTTACGATTGATGCTACACTGTAAATGCTTTCCAGTTAAATGTTTCACACCTTCAAGTGTGAAAGTGAAGACAATTGTTTGTATTGTAGTTAGGGACGTGAAAAAGAAAAAGAAACATCTTTTTCGTATCTATTTGGCACTCATGGAGTATTATAAGATCTTTCGTAGTGCTATGTAGATGAGATTAGTGTTGTAGTACGTTAGATCAATACATTGATATAGGCCCTGCCTACAACTAGTGGAATATTGATGTTACAGTTGGTATGGCTATGTTGTCGAGTTAAATTGAATAACGTTTCCTTTATAAATATAATTTTAAGTCCTATATCTATGTTGCAATTTATTGTGGAGTAGAAATGGATAATGTTTCCTTTACAAATATAATTTTAAGTCCTATAGATCTAGCAACAAATACAATGTTAACTGATCTGCTCAAGAGATTATTGATCAGATTATCTTCTGAAAATTTTATTTTGATTTTTGTTGTTTTCGTTCATAAATAATTTTTCTGCTATCTTTGAAGATATATTATGAAAGCACCTTGTATCTTGACGCTCGATTGACACATATCATGATTGTCTCACTTTACAGCTGCACCAGTGATTTGTCGTTGGCAAAGAGTCCATCCAGTATTTCACAGGGACCTATAGTTAAAATCAAATGCGATGTTGTAGGTTTCCCCGGGCCTGTTATTAGATAGGGACACAAAGAAGTGAGTATTTTTTTTTATAAGAATGAGACCTTTTGAAGTTTCTGATTATTTATTGTTTTTGTACTGAAAGCCATATAAGGTATCAAATTTATTTAATTCAATTAAAAAGGGCTTTGTACATTTCACTCAGTTCCTTAATTTTATATTTTTTTCTTTGCTATTGGTATACAGTGTAGAAGACAGCATTTTATTGTTTATGTTGGTACTTGAAGATAAGTAACTCTTATATTCTGATAATTCCAGGAATAAGTCCTTCTTCATCCCGACTAGTCCAGACCCATATTCTCAAAAACAATGAATCTAACCGAAGTTATAGTGTCGTAATTGTCAATGCAAAATATATTAGAGCAAGTAGCATTTAGGTTATACATGTTAAGCATCTTTTGGATCAGGCAAAGCGTAATGAATCAAGATATGTTATAAAAATCACTTTTGTTGCCAGCCTATGAAAACCTCTGGTTTGTACAATAAAAAATTAGTGACGACTGGAAAATAACCTCCACTCTCTCTCGTCCCATTTTGCTGCTGCTAAGCAGTTGGAGTTAATAATTGTTTTTTTACAGCTGTCCGGCAATGTCAACTTACATCTACAGTTTCTCACAAAAATGACGGCAAAGAAATCGACATTAGCTCCTTCCAAAGACCTCTTCATGGAGGAACCTGGATATGCAAGGCAATTAACAAACTAAGATCGGATCAAAGAGAAATAACATTGTTATTGTCCAAGAAACTTGATAACGATTAGGAAATATATCTGTTCACGCAAACAATGTTTAACATGTTTTGCTTAAAAGGCATCAATTAAAACAGTATTCCATTCATGTGATTCGATAAAATTAGAGGAAATTTTTTTATAGGTTCAAAGTCATATCCCAAGTACTGCATAATTTGCATGCTCAAGACAAACAGTCGTCAGTAATATTTAATTGTACAAACCAGAGGTTTTCATAGGCTGACAAAAATGTTATCCTGTGGCATGGAAGTGCTTACATGCCGATACAGTAAATTCGTGAGCATTTATTGATAGTCCATGGAATCTTCTATTTAGAAGGACCTCAAGGCAGTTGTTGTAAACTGAAAGGTTATTAAATGCGCAAATATTACAATAATTTCCCTATGATCACCCACCCACATCTAATCGCCTTCATCACTCATAGCCAAACACATCAACTTAACACACGTTTTATTTTCTCGTTATCAACACGAAATACAAAAACACGAGAAAAACTCACAATACAAAGAAACAATTATATATCAAATCAATAGCAACGTATGCCTACACATATCAAAAAACTATTTCATCGTGCCATAAACTCTCTTGAATGATGTACATTTTGTTGTCATAGTACCTTCGGTCTCTTACTAGTTCATAAATAAGTGTGCCCAAGTAAACTGAAGCAAAATGACACCATCTTCTTGATTTTACAGCTGCGATACCGCGAGCATATACCGTAGATATATCGTACAATGAGAAGGCCACCATCAACGGGCCCAAGACATATGTACCGCCAGCTATCAGAACGAAGATACTGCAGGTAGAGCCATGCCAATTCTTATGGCCTGTCAAACATTTGTTTTCCAAAATAACCTGTCTCACGAAGTCATTTCTTATTTTTGACAAGCCTCTGTCATCATATATTCACTACTAGCCAGAAGTCGCTACCAATCTAAGCAACGCACTCAAATTCCGTACATTCCAGATTGTGTCCGGTTAGCATGCTGCTCACGTGTATAAGTTAACGCCGTTTTGCTGGCTACGAAAGACCTATGTAAGGTTTCATCAGTATCCACACGATCATTGGTCGTGATTTCACTCCTGAAGGTCTTTCCAAAAAATGCTTGCAGCAATCCAAACCTATAAACAATACAACTTAAAGTGCATTCCTAAACAATATTAAATAGATGATTGAAATATCCAAAAAGCGCAGTATTGCAAATCAAATAGCAGAAAAATCATAGTTTTAAATATATTGTTTTGATGGTCCATCTATCAATGTTGTCATTTTATTTTCGCCTACGATAAACATTTGTTAAGAACTTCCTTCTGTTACAAAAATCTGAGCTCGATCAAAGTAACAAAGAAAAGAGTACAACCAACAAGCTTTCTAACTTTTAACAAAATTCATTTATTTGCCTAGAAAACAATCTAAAATTAGAAAATTGGACTTACTGTTTATGAATTTAATTCAAATATTAATCTAAGATGTGAAAAATATAGGTCCTATTGCTAAAAAGTCCTAAATGAATTTAGGTTAGAATACCAGCGAAATTCAAAGATGGCGGACAATGACGTCAGATGAAGTCAGTATTGATGTTTCTAAAGTTCCAGATTGAATTTTATGAATCACCAATGAATATTCCGGCTTTAAAACTCTAAATAGTTTCCACTAAATGTCTTTGTCCAGGAATTTGATCAAGAGCAGCACTTGCAAACGTTTGCCAGATAATTATTAAATGCCAGTGATAGAAAAACTAAATAACAAATCCATCAAGCAACAACAAAGATACATCTGAACTGTCAGTGTATTATTTTACGACTAACTCAAAAAAGCACTAAAAACCTGAGTCTGAAACATCATTTTAGATCATTCAATAGGTCACTTGATTACTTAGTACAAGCCGTTCGTCACATACGTCAATCTAGCCCCATTGAGGAACCAATAATAAAAAAACATTCTTTACACATGGGTAACAAGTGGGCGGACATGACCTTGGAAATAGCCCATCGTTATCAATCGATGTTTGCAAACTATTTGAACCAGAGAAGCTTAAAGTAGTGTTAATTGAAGAAGCTTTGCGCTCTATACAAACAGAATTTACTGGAACAATATAGAACCCAAAGAAAATAAGCATTACAAAAATGTAATTACACAAAAAAGAAGAATTTTATAATTAACATGCAAGCAATTTAATTACATATACGTAACACTCCTATTAACCTAATATTTAAAAACTGATACTTCTATTTGTGTGAATGATGAAAACTAGAATTAACACACCAGTCTTTTACAGGTCAAAACAACATACCATAATCTTAATAACCAGGATCCAAAAGTCTGTTAGAACCGTACCTCCCATACAAACGGAGCAAAATATATCGTCACCATCAGTCCATCCTATTTGACACTGCAATGTCTCCAGTGTCCATAAATAACAACAAACAACAGACACCGAAGGGTTTTGCGCAAGAATCCATATTGTGTTTTGAGCTGGACGGTCGACTGCTGATATATGTTGGACTGGGAAATAGCTCTGATGTTTTACTAGTGGAGGTTCCAATAGAGGATTGCATTTGGTTTTATGTTTGGTTTTATTCTCGGGTTCGTACGGCGTTCAGGCTCGTATGACGGTACAAAATTCAAATTCGTACACTATTCCATGTCCACGTCAGGGTCCAGGTGCGTGTAATGGACTGAGGTGGATTTGCATATTAGTCAGGTTTTGAATCCGAATGGTGGAACTGCTTTTAACCTAGCGTACATGCCACGTATGAATGTTACTCGTGTATACTTTCATGTGTGATCCTGTAACAGATGACAAAGATTCCTATACACCTTCAATATTTATGTTTGCAAATTAATTACGTACGCTTCCGAAAAGATTCCCCGCGTTACAGCCTGTAAAGTTCCATTATACTCAAATAATACCTTCTTGTTTCATACTATATTTATCTCTTAATCACTTGCAGTTCATGGTAGCGTCACCAAGAGTTTGTCCGATTCGGCGGGTCTGATAAGAGTAGCAATCACGAATAAGTTCAGGAATCAGCTGACGTCCTTTTTCAGTAAATAAGTTAGGCTTTGTTTTCATTTCCGACTTAAACTCCTGTGCCTGTCTTGAAATATTTGTATACGCCACTCTGACAACTCCATTGAGTAAATGGGTGGTTTCCGACCAAAATAGCGTTTGGTTCGATATCCACACTGCCTTATCGGATACCCACAACCGCCCTTCCCATGAGTCTCTTCAACTTTTCTTGATATACTTGACGCATTTCCCTATCTTTGCAACTTGTTTCGCTGTTGAGCAAATTGGTTTAATCAATAGAGCAAAGTTTTGTTCAAAGCTCGCTGTGAGATATTCACATGTGGACATGTGGACTGCCGCTCGTCAAACCTAGCACGTTCATTTTGTTTGCCAGCAGCTCTTTGCTTCGATAAGCACAATCAGTCATGACATCGCTGACGTTTTTCGTCACTAAATCTGTTTTATTTTGTTAAATTGCAAATCAAGGGACATGTTCGCGTGCGAAGTCGTGCGACAGCATGTAATGTAAGTTCAACTCGACTTTGACTGGTAATGGCAGGGGATCATTTGATAGAACTTGCGTGAGGCGTGAAATAAACACACAAATTTACTTTCGTCAGTAATATCTCTTCTGAGTTAATGCAGTTCATATGCATACGGTGGACGCATATCCAAGGATACAATTACTGAGCGACACAAGACTTCATAACAGCTGGACAAAGCCTGGAAATGGCTTGTAAAATGCCTGTTACTGATATGATCATGTGTACTAGGCATCAATCAATATCCTTGTACATCCATACACCGAAGTAGACTTCATGCATTAATTAAAGTTGATTGTGCGGCCTGCTGTTGGAACTATAATCGTTAGAGCATTTGCTAAAGGACGTTTTAAGGCCACTAGTGCGTCTACATGAAGAAAAAACATCTTTATATCAAAATAATTGACACGAATATGGCCACAATATACCTATTCAAAGCGATTTATACCCATGTGCTTTTGATAAAATAATGTTTGCCATGTGTGCGAATTCACGTCAATGCCAAAGACATTCCACATACATTTTGTGTTTATGATCTTTCGTTACATCATCTCAGAGAAATCCTTTTGAATGTTTGATATTTTTGAGGTACCTACCACAATCAAAACATTTTAGGTCTAAATCCCATATATTCCTCAATGGGTTTGCCTGCGCATTAGTCCTTAAATATTACAAGGACGTTTGTGTAGACGTTAACTAAAGCGGACGGTTCTTGGGATGTGGTGGCAAAAGTCGCCTATGTCAGCGTACTTGTCTTTGATAATGATGTCGGTAGCGTGTAGAGCATATTAAGTTGTCCTCGTTCGTTCTTTGATCGAGTCGTAGTAGAACTGAGACTTAAACAGCTTGACAAATCCAGCACGGACACGAAAACGTAAATGGTTTTCAATAATTTGAGCTAGACAGTCTTATTTTCATAGCTATGAGTCCATTATTTAATATCTTATATACCTGAAATGCAAGACAGGCAATCAATATATAATGCATTTGCTGATTACCGCCTTTTACAAGGTCGACGCGAAGTCATTTCCGTAGATCCTGCATTAATTTCTAGAACATGACAGTTTATCAGCTTAAACGAGTAATTACCAAATTCGTTTTTGGCAACCAATTGCAGATCTAGATTCATTTGAATGGGTGGAGACATCCATGTGCGCTGACTAAACCGCAGAACCGAGTTAACTGTTCATACAACTATTCATAATCGTTGACAAAAGTGTAAGTTTCGCATGGGAATGATATAGTTCAGATTAGTGAGTGGGTACGGAAAAAACGTGATGCATTAGATGAAACAAGGCATGAAGTCTTCCATGATCGCAAATTAGTACTGTGACAACCATTCGTTAGGAACTGTGAGTGTCTTTCTGGATTAGTGGACTGTCATTGTGATCAAGGTAAATATATCCAAATGAATATTAAACTATTTATATTTTCTAAAGTGCTGTTATTTAAATTTAATTTATATTTTGTGCTTAAATTTTGTTCGTGACTCCGCACAGACTTATCGTCTACATGGCTTCGTACATGCTTACTTCGATTCGATGTAAAGGCTTAAACTTAATTACGAACATGGAATATTCTTGAAGCGAACGTGTTCACAATTAGATGAAATATTTCATTTATAAAGACCAGCATCTGGGTATTTTACTGTATCTTAGGTTAAATGAAATATAAAATTAGAGAATGAGTACAACACCATTACTAATTCCACTTTTAAGTTCCCTCTTTGGAATCATTCTCTCTCTCTCTCTCTCTCTCTCTCTCTCTCTCTCTCTCTCTCTCTCTCTCTCTCTCTATATATATATATATATATATATATATATATATATATATATATATATATATATATATATATATAAATTAAATGACACAAAAGTATATACAAGTTTTTTTTTGAAAATTCAACAAACTGTTTATTTTCGTACTTCTAAAGTCAAAAATATTAAAAGAGTCTAAAGTATTTCGAATTTATTACGCTAAGTTAGAAATATGTTTATACGACAAGCTGGACGAGAAGAAAGTTAAACGTTAATTACACAATGATCTGCGACACGTGTGGAGCGTGGGGGTTGGTGGGTGATCTGTAACTAACTAGTTGTACCCGTATTCTTCTCTGCGCCTTCCGTTAACTGCATGTCTTACAGTTGATTGCTGACCGTACAGTTCCGTCGTTTATTCGTTGCTTTACTGTTGTTCTGATTTATTATATATACATTGTTGCTCTTGTTGGTAAGCTTGAACCATTCAAAGATAAGATATCAACATGACATGACTGATCTATGTATTGTGCTGTGGATGTCGGACGAGTAATAAAATCAATACACTAAACTTATTATAAAAATGGACATTTCTTTGGCAGGTAAGTTACCTACGACAGGTCAGGAATGTGTTTTGTGCCTTCTCGATGGGAACATTAATAAATGAATTGAGATTTCCAGTATTGCGACAGTAGTCCGCTTTGTATGACAGCGTTGCGTCTTTTGATTCGTGATTTCCTTTCCTTACTGTCCCGATCATTTGGTCATTGGTATTAGCATGGTTCTAATGATTGATTCCTTTTATTAAATATTTACAGCACTGAGTCTAGTCCTGTGTTACTACGCCTTTGCAGCTTCTGATGGTAAGATGATGGATGACTATTTTTCCTATTATTCGACTTTCTATAAATCTGTTATATAATTCTTTATTTGCTTGAAAAGCATACATATATTGTTATGACGCTATTTAGAAATGTACATATATATATATATATATATATATATATATATATATATATATATATATATATATATATATATATATATATATATATATATATATATATGAGGGACAGTTTTATAAAACTCATTTAACCTACCGCCTCACGAGAGTAAAACTGAAGTGAAAGCCAAAAAAAAATGTCAAACTATAAGATCATTCTTCGGAAGGATCCTTTTAGATACTGTCTTCGTTTGATGGAGAACTGCAAGAAATGTCAAGTAAACATCATTATAGTATATGACAAGGTAAATAATGCAAAGAAAATTGTCAATGTCATGATAGGTGACATTATGATATAATATAGACAACTAAATAAAATATTGTTTCGAAGATTATAATATACACTATATATTTAGGCGAATACATCAGTATATACATATTTACTTATTTGTAGCAAAATACATACCAAAGATGATTGAATAGCAAGTAGCTAAAAAGTAATAACATAGAGAAAAACGTGGTAATATGTTATCAATATGATTAATAAATACATATTCAAAAGCTACCATTATTATGAATGGCATATATTTGTATTATAATATTTATATATATTTGTAACTATTTCATTTGAAGAATCATTTTGCTGCTCTAAATCCCTTATACAATGTTTAACTTTCCACATTTAACTATGCCTTTCCTTTGTCTCATGGTGAGTTTTTTTTTTTATCTCGTTTGACCAGTATACACCATTGGATCTTTTCTTCAGTTATGACCACCAGCTGGCATTTCTCCCATTTAAATACGCCCATGCCACGATAATCACGATTTAGTACAAGATACTGACTTGCGCTATATCCAGTTTTGTTATAAATGGAGGTTTTGATAGTTTATACAAAACTTGTGAATGTATTCCAGTTGGTACGTACGCCAAACTTTTGCAATTCTGTAATTTGGTAGATGCCACTTAAGAATCTTTAAAAAAGGTAGGATTAGTTTACGATTAGGACACTTAATACTACACATTAAAGGTAGGATTAGTTTACGATTAGGACACTTAGTACTACACATTAAAGGTAGGATTAGTTTACGATTAGGACACTTAGTACTACACATTAAAGGTAGGATTAGTTTACGATTAGGACACTTCATACTACACATTAAAGGTAGGATTAGTTTACGATTAGGACACTTAATACTACACATTAAAGGTAGGATTAGTTTACGATTAGGACACTTAGTACTACACATTAAAGAGTTACTAAAAAAATATAATACTTACTAAAACAAAATATCACTTTGTAATGCACATATGCCACTTATTAATAAAAGTATGTAAATAACAAAAGTATGACACTTACTATTAATATAAGTATGTATATTACACAAGTATGACACTTACTATTAATATAAGTATGTATATTACACAAGTATGACACTTACTATTAATATAAGTATGTATATTACACAAGTATGACACTTACTATTAATATAAGTATGTATATTACACAAGTATGACACTTACTATTAATATAAGTATGTATATTACACAAGTATGACACTTACTATTAATATAAGTATGTATATTACACAAGTATGACACTTACTATTAATATAAGTATGTATATTACACAAGTATGACACTTACTATTAATATAAGTATGTATATTACACAAGTATGACACTTACTATTAATATAAGTATGTATATTACACAAGTATGACACTTACTATTAATATAAGTATGTATATTACACAAGTATGACACTTACTATTAATATAAGTATGTATATTACACAAGTATGACACTTACTATTAATATAAGTATGTATATTACACAAGTATGACACTTACTATTAATATAAGTATGTATATTACACAAGTATGACACTTACTATTAATATAAGTATGTATATTACACAAGTATGACACTTACTATTAATATAAGTATGTATATTACACAAGTATGACACTTACTATTAATATAAGTATGTATATTACACAAGTATGACACTTACTATTAATATAAGTATGTATATTACACAAGTATGACACTTACTATTAATATAAGTATGTATATTACACAAGTATGACACTTACTATTAATATAAGTATGTATATTACACAAGTATGACACTTACTAAAATAATTAAAACATTAATAAATGTATGGCATTTACTAAGAAAACAATATGATGCTAATAAAAGTATGTCATTTACTAATAAAATGATGAAATTTGCTAATGTAAATATGTCACTTAAGAATGAAATGTATTTCATAGTAAGGGGATAATTGAAATGGCGTCGCAATGGCTTTCAAATTTCTAGCAATGCGTCCTATCACTAATATCCGCAAAGTTTGAAACTGCACTAATCAGAAAGTATGCTACATCCGAATTTGTGAAGAAATAAAAGTTCCTTATCGGTTTATGCAGTGTTCATCTTAAACAGTCATTGTGTACTTATAATTAATGCTTGCAAAACACAACAAGACAACTATTATGCCACTAATATGTCGCCATGTAGCTAAATCTTACACTTATGTAACGCTGTACCATATATCTCCTTAAATAAGAGCTTACATTTTTAAATCCAAATAAATCCTTAAAAAAGTTTGACAATCTGCAATTTATTTTGAAAATTTTATAATTCATATATATGTATTTCCATGCATGCATGAATGCATACATACATACATACATACATACATACATACATACATACATACATACATACATACATACATACATACATACATACATACATACATACATACATCCATCCATCCATCCATCCATCCATCCATCCATCCATCCATCCATCCATCCATCCATCCATCCATCCATCCATCCATCCACTCCCGTCTCACCTCTGTCTGCATGTGTTCGAGTCTAGGATTCGGCGAATGTGGATATGTGAGAAAGCTTGCCAGTAGCTTCTCGTGGGTCGGTGGTTCTTTCCGGTGATTTCCCGGTTTCTTCCTCCACCATTAATACTGGCCGCCATGAATAGCCTATCGTGTGCTGAAAAATGGCGTTAAGCCCAACAACAACAACAACAACAACAACAACATACATACATACATACATACATACATACATACATACATACATACATACATACATACATACATACATACATACATACATACATACATCCATCCATCCATCCATCCATCCATCCAGCCATCCATACATACATTCGTGCGTGCGTGCGTGCGTACATCCATCCATCCATCCATCCATCCATCCATCCATCCATCCATCCATCCATCCATCCATCCATCCATACATACATACATACATACACACATACATACATGCATGCATACATACATACATACATACATTCGTGCGTGCGTACACACATCCATCCATCCATCCATCCACATGCATGCATGCATCCATCCATCCATCCATCCATCCATCCATCCATCCATCCATCCATCCATCCATCCATCCATCCATACATACATACATACATACATACATACATACATACATACATACATACATACATACATACATACATACATACATACATACATACATACATACATACATACATGCATACATACATACATACATACATACATACATACATACATACATACATATGTACTTTCATTTCAAGATACAGATTTCAACAATCGGCTTGCAAGAGATAAAGAGAGAAAGGATATTAACCCCTTGACGTATTATCCACTTGATGTCAGACAGCATCTTCCAGGTAAGTAAAGCAAAATGAATCACTGTTTGGAAAGAATTACAATTTTAACTAAATAGGGAAAGTAACGGATTTAAATGTATATTCAGCATTTAAAAGCAATATTATATTTCACGTAGGAACTTAAATCTATGGGGCGTTATTTTATGTGTGTAAAGATATATCGATCAATAAATATATATAAATGTTTGAATTTTAAAATGCTTCTTATTTATTCATGCAAAAGTAGACTTTACCCATCATGATAAAAGGTGCATTTATCTTTCCCAAATTAGCACCATCGTTCTCAACCGGAAATGGTTATATCTAATGCTCACAAGTAGCAAAGATTCCAAGTTAAAAAATCTATTATCCAACTCAATACGTCAATAATGCAGTTCATTCTATAGGCGAGTACAATGGTAACATTTCGATACATTTTTTAGGAATTATAGATAGTGAAATTTGCATTGTAGGCGAGAATAACAGTAAAATTTACAGACCTATTTTATAGATGTATTAGTCATGAGCTTCACTGTCTTGTAATGAAAACAGTTCAAGACCTATTTTAGAAATTATAGATAATGAATTTCGCTTTGTAAAATCAGAAATAATAAACAATCTGCACCATAATCTTTCATATTTACAGAGAAAGATTGAAGTGAAAAAGCTATTATATGAATATGAGCACTTGCTTATTTCTGTGTCATCACTATCAAATATAATTTATCATGTCGCTGATGTTGGAGATTCTGAATTCCAGCGTTTAACTAATTGTTAATATCTGACCTAGAGATCAAATACACCATATTCTGCAATGATACCTTTAAGATAACCTGTAAACCTATAGATGCTTGTGTCACACTTTTGGAAATGTTGTGGTACACTTTCAAGTTAAACCTGTAGATGTTAAGGTCAATAATACATTTGCATGTTAAAAAAAATAATGAGAATGGCTGGATACTATCGGTACTTTTGTTTAAATATCTCTGTAATGGTCTAGCCAATGACAAACTTGTCGTGTGAGATGTCCAATTTTCTTGGGTATGACGTTAGGCAAGAATAATTTAATAAATTGAATGGCATACTTAGCAGTGCGTAAGTTCTTTCAGCACAAATTTAAATTATTTATTTAAGATCTCTTTTGATGCAAATGTTTTACGGGTTGCTGGAGTATTGTTTCAAGAAAATTATAAATGTAAGAATCATCCACTGTGCAGTATTTCTAGAAAAGCACCAAAAATAATTTTCCTCACTTGAGAAGGAATGCTTGACTTGATATTGGCTTCGCAACATTTTGAAGTGTATATTAGGTCTGCTCCATCGCTGATTTCTGTATTCAGTGATTTCAACCTCTTACTGTCATTGCAAAAATGAAAAAAAATAGATTTTTGAGATGGATTTTGATTCTGCAAAACTACAATATTGACAATGAAAAGATAATGAGCTTGCACATAAACTCCCATTTTTATATGAATGGTATTGAACTTATGTACTTCTATCTGAGTACAGAGCATCATTTTTCCAGTTGGAAATTCCTAAACTAGATGACGACTTTGAATGTTTTAGAGAGGACATTGAACTACATTAAGCCTCTATTATTTTGACTTAGCTTTTTTCATAAATGCTAATTATCTGAAACTCTACTCATTTTTGCTTGAACATCAGAAGTAGATTCAGTTTTTCTGTTGTGTTCAATTTGTTTATTTGGATCGACTAAGTTCTCCTAGTTATGATTCAATGGCATTATAAAAATAGTCAATAATTTTCCTAGACTAAAACTCTAATTGAAAATATAGTGAATTCAGACATGAAATTTTGGATTATATTTATGTGATACATCAACATACTGTTGGGATATATTTCACAATACTAAAAGATCTTTTCTAAATTTTCACTTTGTATTAGAGGTAAAAATAAAATTTGTTGAATTTTACAAAACTTGTTGATATAGTTCTTGTCTTGTCATTTAGTTTAAGACCATAGAGTCGAAGCATTGTAAGTTGTGAACAACATATTTTCGTAGCAAGATTTCAATTTCAGTCTTGTTTACGGAAAGACTGGGATTTTCCACTAAAAGTCTTCACATTATTTTACGTTAAAATTAAAGTGAATATTTATATACAAATATAGATTTGGTTATGAAATGATTCATTCCCGTTCAATATCAATATGTGTGAATGCATGATCATCATTTACACTTATGTTGTTGATTTCAGGCATACTTAAACATAAATGAATGGTTATTCATTTAAAATATTTATTGGAATTTCTAATGTGTTAATAGGCTTTGTATTTACACACACTACTTTTATATTACTGTAAACTCATTAAAAGACACTATACTGCATCACAGTGGTACACCAGGACAGTCAAGTCTATTAAACATTCTATATTTTTTTGTGACAGGATTGTTAGAATTATTTGGGCTGTAATTCACAATACCATAATGTCTCTTAAATTTTAAGTTTGTAAAGAGAAATTAATTGCATTTTCATTGTGCTTAAATTGTTGATTAAACTTCTTTCTCTTATTTAATTTACGTCTGCAACATTGTGATTGATTCCTTTTATTTGCAGCACTCAGCGAAGTCAGTCCAGCACATCATTACCGTGAGTACAATATTCCTTAAATGCATTTACTCACAGTTTCCCAAATATTTACATTCACGTATGATTGGATGTAGAGTGTTTTTGTACATCCATACATTCTTGACACTGAAGTAATATGGATCTAAGACCATATAAATTATGTTCAAGTTGTGTAGGCAAGGATCACCGAGCTCGTTTTATAACTATGAATATCAATATAGTATAGCCCTGTGCATTTACATAAAATTCAAGACTGTTTTGAATTGTTTCGGTTGTATTTATAATATTAAAAGTTTATAAATACTGTAAAGACACACTAAAATGATATCGTTCTAAAATGTTATCTTGCTTGAAATAAAACTACAGCAATGTGCTATGTTATTAATTTCGCATGTTTGCACGACACAAATATAGCATTATGATAGTAAGTAAATTTAACAAATGCCTAATGGTTACTCAAAGTGACTGTCTCCAAAGAGCATTCAAGTTTCAAAAACACCATCGTCTTAGTCAATGTCGTGATAAAAATAAGTCCATGCTGAGTATGTGTGTGAGATTTCCTGTTAGCCAATTACCAAAAAAGCACATCTGTAATATCACTCTTGTTACTCTGATAATTGAATTTAAATTTGCATCTTCTAGTTTTATAATTTTATTCCAGTCTATACAGCATACGTTGTTAGCAAAGCATAGAACGATTAATAATGCTGTTGTTGTTGGGCTTAACGCCATTTTTCAGCACACGATAGGCTATTCATGGCGGCCAGTATTAATGGTGGAGGAAGAAACCGGGAAATCACCGGAAAGAACCACCGACCCACGAGAAGCTACTGGCAAGCTTTCTCACATATCCACATTCGCCGAATCCTAGACTCGAACACATGCAGACAGAGGTGAGACGGCAGTGATCCGTAACGAACAGCGCTTTAGGGAAAAACTCAGTTAATCAACATTACTATTAAATGAAGTTTTTTTTAAAAAAAAAATAAAAAACGTCAAGGTAAATAAGACGTGTTATTTAGTTTTAATGATATTCTAAAATTGCTGTCAGTCTTGCAGTACACATATTTTGGGCTAACATCGTAAACTTTAATGAAGTGAGAAACGAAACAAATCGAGGTACTTAAGACTATGTTTAAAAAAATTGTGAATTTGGGTATACTATGTCATAGTGTCCGTCTGTTCGTTCGTTCAATAATATATGCTTGTCCATAACTATGTAAAGATATCGATAGATTTTGCTGTGACACTACTTACGTGAACTAGTATAATACGACCAGACTTTTTGCCACGATCTGCCTCATACAAAGGGATCATCTCTGTATCGAATGTAACTCTGTGATATTTGTAGTTGTCTGATGGTTATCTTTTGAACAACGAACGATATTATAATGAAATGCAGCACGTTATTATATAATGTTTGTTTGTTTGTTTGTTTGTTGTTGGGCTTAACGCCATTTTTCAGCACACGATAGGCTATTCATGGACATGTTCCATTAAAACATATACCTGATGTTTCATTATTAAATTCAACTGTCAATTGTTTACCGTCCCATCATTAGATATTTGATGTTACTATTGTAGCTATTTGTCATTGTCAAATTTTCAAACATTATTTTATAAGTTTAGATAAAATTTCAGTTGGAAAAGATAATGTCGAGTATAGATCTATCATCATAACAATACCCAAGGGCAAATGTATCTACCCCATTTTCACAATAGCGTTTGTCATCAAAATTATACAATCCACGTTTGATAATGACATCTGTTTCGAGTTTATGATGATTAGTTCGAATTGCCATAGCTCTCATAAAACTAACACAAAAATCAAGCGCAAACCTGTAGTCATCAAATTTAATAAACTTTTTAACAAAATTACGAGGCAGACCTTTGGCTTTTTTTTTCGTTATTTTATTATTATCTAACAATACGGCATACATTTTACTACGTAATCCGATAAAGTATTTGATAGCGCTCGAGTTCATTTCATCTTTAAACTTACCAATAACCTTTTTATTTGTGTCGTCATGAAATTTACTGTCACGTGGATAATCGGAAAGATCAAACAGATGTCGATTATTGTACATGTCCTGATAGATGTCCTCACATTCAATTTCATACACGAGTGATCAGTATCAGTAAACAATAATCTACTAGCCGGCCACTGATTTTTAACAAAAGTGTAATGAAAATCGTACATCATCCACTTTGATAAATCTAACACTGCAGCTCCAACATAGATCGGCTTGTTTAGTTTTAGATTTGTTTTTCTTCTTTGTATCGCAACAAGATTTTCATTAAATATTTTCATGCTCACAAAATCATCGTCTGACACAAGTTTGTTTCTGCGATTGACATCATTAACTATTTCAATATTTACACGTTTCCTAATATTCTCCATCGTCTACCAAAAACGGAATTGTTTCATCAGTTTAAAGAAGTTTTTCTCAAACTCTGTTTTCGCTGCAGCATTGTGAGTTTAGTATAGTTTTGTTGGCTAATGGGGCTGTGAAAGTTTTTAAATTCCGCTAGCAACTTTTGATACAATTGTTCGAGATAATTGAAATACATGCTGTTATCAGATCTGATGAGCGAAAGTTTTAACTTGTCACATGTTCCATTAAAACATATACCTGATGTTTCATTATTAAATTCAACTGTCAATTGTTTACCGTCCATCATTAGATATTTGATGTTACTATTGTAGCTATTTGTCATTGTCAAATTTTCAAACATTATTTTATAAGTTTAGATAAAATTTCAGTTGGAAAAGATAATGTCGAGTATAGACCTATCATCATAACAATACCCAAGGGCAAATGTATCTACCCCATTTTCACAATAGCGTTTGTCATCAAAATTATACAATCCACGTTTGATAATGACATCTGTTTCGAGTTTATGATGATTAGTTCGAATTGCCATAGCTCTCATAAAACTAACACCACCATCAAGCGCATACCTGTAGTCATCAAATTTCATAAACTTTTTAACAAAATCACGAGGCAGACCTTTGGCTTTTTTCGTTATTTTATTATTATCTAACAATACGGCATACATTTTACTACGTAATCCGATAAAGTATTTGATAGCGCTCGAGTTCATTTCATCTTTAAACTTACCAATAACCTTTTTATTTGTGTCGTCATGAAATTTACTGTCACGTGGATAATCGGAAAGATCAAACAGATGTCGATTATTGTACATGTCCTGATAGATGTCCTCACATTCAATTTCATACACGAGTGAATCAGTATCAGTAAACAATAATCTACTAGCCGGCCACTGATTTTTAACAAAAGTGTAATGAAAATCGTACATCATCCACTTTGATAAATCTAACACTGCAGCTCCAACATAGATCGGCTTGTTTAGTTTTAGATTTGTTTTTCTTCTTTGTATCGCAACAAGATTTTCATTAAATATTTTCATGCTCACAAAATCATCGTCTGACACAAGTTTGTTTCTGCGATTGACATCATTAACTATTTCAATATTTACACGTTTCCTAATATTCTCCATCGTCTTACCAAAAACGGAATTGTTCATCAGTTTAAAGAAGTTTTTCTCAAACTCTGTTTTCGCTGCAGCTCTTCTTGAAGTGTTGGAGTTAATATAACCTCTCATCCACGGCGACTGATTAAATTTTAGTACACGATGAACTTTTCTCAACACAAGACCAGCATCGACTGCTTGTTTTAAAACTTTGTAATGCAAAACATAATTTTTCTTATCAAGTAAATTTGGTACTAGTTTCTTGACCATGGAATGTTGCCTTGGTGATGCTAACGCTTGTTGTTCTTTTGATAACAAACTATAATCTATAACCATCGATTCCGCACAGAAAGGGTATTCGTTATGTAATTTGTGTAGCGAATTTGGATAATCAAGATCAACTTCAACGAAATAGGAAACATCGTCAGGTATCTTTTTTTCTGTCTCTGATAGAAATCGATCAACCGTGATCCAATGAAATCCGCTAAAAGGCATTGGTTCTGCCATCGAACCACCGTAAAGATTATTACAATCTAGATAAACTATATACTTCGAAGGAAGGTTAGGATTATACTGTTTCAGGTATTTGTTGTTTGCTTCAGCATATTTTTTTGTTATCACGCTAATACCGCCTCGGATACCTTTTTCGATAAAATTGAACATATCCACGTCTGTCAGTAATTCTAACCTTACCTTACTAAACTTTAGCAAAGCATCCCATGACACCCAGGGGCAGAATAATACCAGCAAGGATCTAGTCCATAATTATTATAACTCACTTCACGAAAACTTTCAAAAACATCTGCTAATAATAACACGTCAGTTTTCAGGTATAAATCATGATAATCACCAAAAGTCTCACAATCAAACTCTTTCCAGATATCTTGTGCATACCTGTACTCGTCATCAGTTATATTTTCATTTTTAAGTTGTGAGTAAAATTTGTCTTTGTCAGGTAAAGATATTTCATCAAATTTACTCCAATCGTCGAGGTATTCGTATGGAAAAACTCCTTTTTTAGCTAGTAGATTAAATTTATCTCCAAAACAGTCTCTTAGGTTATCAAATTTACTACAACCTTTTACTAGCTCATCTAACGAGGCTGCCATAAACTGCAGGCTGTCAATAAAACGTAATTTACCTAGCGTAACTGACATGTACTTTTCAAAATTATTTGGGATGCATTTGATGATGTTATCGAGTTTTAGACGAGCTTTTATCTCAGGATCACCAAAAGCTTCTACTATAATATGGCTATCATATCCTCGAAAATTGTGAAGAATAACCGGAATAAAATCTGGAGCATGAAATTTTAAATTACACTGATTATGAGCCGCTCCACGATACTGTCCAGTCAAATGACAATGGTCATGTACTTTTTTATCATCGTCAAAAGCTTTTTCACAAATATGACAAATTTCTGCTTGCTCGTGAGCGGATTCTTGTTGAGGTGTTAATTTTAACATTGGCGTTACTTTTTTCAAATGAGTAAATATATTATCAACTTCGTTAATCAACTGCTTGAGAAGCCAAACAGCTGGATTTTTACCACGATATAATTTGATTGATTTAGATAATCTAGAATCAGTACAACAAACTACCTTATACGCTACTCCACACGGAACATGATTTTGAACTTTTCTTGTACTCGATTGATTAGGATTATTTTCTACACCAAGTACAGGTTGAAGTAGGCATTCGAAATCAGCGTATATGACGAAAGGAATTTTTAGTTTGTGATTATGATGGACAAACTGTAACACACTATCTTTTTTAGATGGCATTGTTATTCTTTGCACATCACTACAGTACTGCAAATGCTTTTGTAATGTTTCATTGCTTGTACAGCCATGCAAGCAGCGGTAACAAAAGAACTTTTTGTTCTTATCCTTATTGTACTGTCTACCAACTAGTCCGTTAAAGTTTTTAATCCAAACATAATGATTTTTGTAGTACAGTAAATTTATAGTTGATTGTGAAGCTTTTTCTGAAATATATCTCGGATATACGTCCTCCTTTTCATCTAGTCCGAAAACGTTAATTGAAACATTATTCTGCTTTTCAAATTTTGGTATTTGATTTTCTGCCACTGGAAAGTTAATATCTTTAAAATTTAATCTAGACACATGACTGATATACCTTTCAACACGAGTAGCGTTTTTTCTGCTGGGAATAGTGCGGAAAGAACAGCCCATTGGAAACATTTGTTATCTACGTTTTTGATGTTTATACAACATCTTTTACTTTTTATTTTTGGTGGCAGGTCGACGTATGAACTACCTCGTAATACATTATATTTCATCGTGTGAAACAATATTCCTTTGATCATTTCAAACTTCCAACCCGAACCTAATTGACTAAATTCCTCTATTATTTTTCCAATTTCTTGGTGTATTTCATCAGATAGTGATAACAGATCAGTCCCAAGCAAAACACGTTTCGATTTTGCGTTAATATAAGGTTCTGCAATTTCCTTGTTAGTTAATTCTTCCATTATAACTAACTTTGAAAATATAACATGATATTGCACAAATAATCTGATACTTTTGTGTTTTTCGAGCTCACGTTTTACAATTGTCTGTAATAGGTGGTAAAGATTAGTTGCAGTAAAATTTACTAAAACAATTTGATTATCAAACTGATGACTATTATCAAAACCTGCAAAAGCAGTCGCTATTTTATTAGGTTCTCCCATAAAGCTTCTCTTAGCTATATCACGCAATTTTAACATTATTATACTATAATGTAATATCTAATTGATAATTTTTTCACACTGCGCATGCGCTAAAAATCAATTAGAGATAAAAAATATCTCCTATAATATAATGACAGCAAATCTAACAAACACATGTGAGCAAGAAGCATATCAAGTTCACCCAAAATATAACTTTATCTCACACTGCGCATGCGCTAAAAATCAATTAGAGATAAAAAATATTACCTATAATATAATGACAGTAAATCTGACAAGCGCACGTGAGCAAGAGATTTATCAAATTCACCCAAAGTATAACTTATACGCTGGAAATGTAATTGGTTCGGTTATTAACATTAAAACTAGAATACCTGTTGGCAAATTAACGTCAGCGGGTTATAATATTAGTGTAAAGGGAGATAATGCCGAGAGGATTGCAATATTTAGAAAAGATTTTATTTACACGTTGTTCTGCGATGATATTCCAGAGGGACAGCGTGTATATCATTATAATGGTAAAGTCACTGATGATAATATTGAAAATTTATCCTTACAAGATGAGTTTCAGCCGCACCCAGTATTTGATTTATACGAGGCTAACGATCGCGGTATTATTAGAAATAGAAAAACTAAAAAAGTTCTTAGTAATATTAGCAATATGGGATATATCAGGGTAACTGTTAGAGGAACATCAACAAATCAAGTTCGTTATCTTGGTCATAGGTTTGTTTATGAGGTGTTCAATGGATCTATACCCAATGGTCTTGTTATTAATCACATCAATAATATACAAACTGATAATCGATTGGAAAATCTGGAGATAGTAACGCAACAGGAAAATGTGAGAAAAGGAAAAAATAGTAATGGTATTAATTTTAGATGCCCAATAAAACCTGTTATTTCAAAAAACCTCGAAACGGATGAGGAGATCGAATTCAAATCGATTTCAGCTGCGGCGAAATATTATAAGATAAATCCCGCAGTCGTAAAAATTATAGCTGATGGAGCAACAAAATCAACTTTTTCAAGAGAATACGATGCTAGGATTGGTTTTAGATATGATGATCAATAATATTTTGTAATTCGGTTTTAGTCAAGCAATGATGAGCAAATGCTATGATATCATCGTGATTAAATTTTAGCGTCGTTACTGCACTTTCATTAATTTTATTTTTTTCTGCTTCTGTTAGTAATATTTTATGAGAATCACCTTGCATTACAATAACATCAACACTATAACCCAACAAACATTTTCTTACCGCTTCAGCTAGTTCGTTATAATTTACTATATTAACTTTTTGGTGATATTTTATCTCATCGGTCATCTTATAATAATAAATTAGATAAAAATATATTATAATAATGGACTTGATGAAACGACTCGCTGAACTCTACGAAGAAGATACTAGTGATAAGGTCGTCAGTGATAAGGTCGTCAGTGATGATGTCATACATAGTATTACATTTTCCAAAGATTTTATAGACAAATCTGTTGGTTATAGCGAAGATGATATTTTATATAACAATGAATCTGATGATGATGGTGAAATAGTCACTGTTGCTGACAGATCTAATTACAGCAGATCAACAACTAAACGGTATAATGTCAAGTATCACATTGCTAAGCAGCTAATTAAATTTAATTTTACCGTTGCCGAACAACAACTGTTTTGGCAGCTAATCAGACCTTTCTTAAACATCAAGATCCCAGGCCGACAGAAAAATATCAAATTCGATTTCATATTTGTCAAGATTTTTAATCTAATGACGATCTCTAACGATCGTAAGCAGTATCTAATATCATTATGTAAACCAGTAAAATGTAAATCTGTCAAACAAAAGTATGAGTTAATTTATAATAGCATTATATCATAATCTGCTTGGTTGGGATCCAACTGTTAAATTTATCACTATACCCACGCCATTTGACTAAACTTTTATCCCCTTTTTTTCTAATCACTTTCTCGATAACAAAAACATCCTGATCAGTTTTCTGTAGTTCTTGTTCATAAAAACTACCTACAATCGGTTCCCCTGCCAGATCTTTTAAAACGTACGTTACAGGTACTGTTAAAAGTACCTTATCAATTACAAAAACTTCTTCGCTCCAGTTCGGAGTAAATCCTTTTGCAAACACCTTTTTCATCAAAGAAATTCTAACTTTATCACCAACCTTAAATTTATGTCTGCGGTACATGTTTTCATTTGCTAATATTGGATTTTTAACAGCTTTTTTAGGTGTCATTTTGATGGTTCGATGTTTCGTGTTATTATATTCGCTTACGATTTGAGAAAGGTCATCGATGTACCTGTTGGTGTTTTTAGCTGTCATATGTTTGTGTATTTTCTCGTTTAGCGTGCGATTAAATCTCTCGACAACAACGCTTTTACACTCATTTCCTGTAACATACCTTTTTATATTATTTTGTTCTAGAAACTGTTCAAACTTTTTGTTAAAAAACTCAGATCCATGATCAGTCCAGATTTTGTTTGGTTTTCTTTCTGTGCTTGTTATTATCTGCTTTAGCGCATCGGTCATTGAAGTTCCTGTCTTATCTGAAACAGGTACACTGAAAGCGTATTTGCTAAAAACGTCTATAACATTAAACAAATACCTTTTTGGAGCGCCATCAGCGCCAACGTTAAACTGAGCTAGATTGGATACATCCACCAAATCTATTGCCCAGATATCATCTACACCATTAGCGACAACTTTACGTCGTTGGAACTTTTTTTTTTAGGTCTGTGTAGTTCGACTGCAAGATCATCATATACTTTATTTCCCCGATCGTGAGGTGATTGACGAGACTCTCCGAGTCCAAGTTTATATTTTGCTCCAATTATTCCCTGAACAAATTTTCTATCAAAACGTTCTCGTAGATTTGTTGGCTTCATATCACGTAATTCGTCTAACATTACTTTATCACAATCTAATTTTGAGTTTTCATGATCACGATAACAGATATCATGACGCATTGCTATTGCATCCACTTGATTGTAAGGCTCTTGTCCTGGCAATGGATTGTCGTTTTCATCTAGTTGTTGATCTAGCGGATTCCATGGACCAGTATACCGATGCCCTGGCAATGTCCAACCGCCTTTTGGTTTTGGTAATTTTCCAATTAGTTTATGTATATCTATACCTGACCCTATTATTTCTCTGTTGTTACAACATTGACAGTATGCGACAATTTTATTTTGCTCAATACACAAATCTCTGTCAGAATCACAGTTGCATATCATTCTATATTTTTAATCGTCGACTAAAATAATATTAGGATAACCAGATCCTAGCGACGTCGCTGGAGATACTATCGATGGGGACGTTTTCTTTAAAAATGTATTTTTTCTTTTTCCACAGATTGCACAAATACTTTTTAATATTATCCTGTTGTTTTTTGTTTTTTCTGTTGTTTCATTAATACCTTCTGTTTTAGTTTTACACTTGAGACAGTATGTTGACATTATTATACTTATAAGTTTAGATAAAATTAATTGCGATCTCATCATTAGCGTGAGAAGGTTGCTTATCAAACTGTAAAATAAATTTTAAAAAATTAAGATTTCTGCTCATCTGTCGGATAAACATAATACAATAATATCCGCAAGCAGACGTTCCAACAGGTTGGAGTTGATTTGACGAATAATATACTTTTGTAAATTTTTTTTTCATATACTTTTTTATTACATCGCTTGGAGGAAGTCCAAACGAGTCAAAATAATTATTATTATAAACTGCTACCCAATGCGTACCAGATCCGTCATTAAAATCTTGTATATTAATAACACATGAACTTACAGCAGATGGTGATTTTATTGCTGAGAGCTCATCTTTAGAATAAACTCCGTGAAATCCAGGAACCGCTTTTAACTTATCAATGATATCAAAATTACTCAACGGGGTCGACGAGTTCCTGGTAATGTTAGACCACGTCCGATTCCTAAAAGATTTGGCAGCAGACTTCCCGCTAGTCCCGCCAAAAGTGGAGCGAACGGAATAATTCCTCCTTGTTTTGTTTGATTGCATATGCATTTGCACTTTGGTGTTGGTGATTTTGTTTTTATTACTTTCTTTTTTTTTGTTGTTGGTGATTTCTTTTTCTTTTGTGGCATTATAATATATTATTTACATAAAATTTACAATTTTTTTATTCCACTTCCACGAATGATACCATTACCTTTGACTGCTTTCTCCGTTGCGCCAGATATTGCTCCAGACGCTGCTGCTATTCCTAATGTGCCTAAGACTGGTAAAAGTTTAGGTATTATTGTACTAGTTAATACTGATAATGCCGGACCAAGAAAACCACCTTCTTTTGCCATCGCTGTCATTTGTGCAGCACTCAAATTTAAAACAAAAGTTTTTTTACGATCATACTTTTTTACTTGATTTTTTGTTAGCATTAATTTTGTTAAAACACCATCAGAAATATTAGGATTGATTTTTAATGATACCTGTTCTCGCTTTGCAGTAGCAGCTACTAATTTTTTAACTTGGCCATCAGTCAAATACACTTCTTTTACAATATACTTTGCCATTTTATATAACAACTGTAGATTAAACTTGAACTGTCATTTTACCTCCAATAGAATCTACCGTGATAAATCTATCACTAATCACTAATGCGTATACGTATAACGGCGCTACTGGAACCGCCCCAAGTGTCCAGGTAATTTCAATATCCGCTGTGCTGTCTACAGCTCGCTCGTTATGTTTACTAACATCAAAATGAAATATAGGATAAAGCGTACGAAATTCTTCTACTGATATTTGAGTTCCATCTTCAACATCTTGATATATTTGTATTGCGTCAAGCAGGTACATGTACGGTCGAGAAATATTTTTATTAGCATCATCAGCAAAATTACACTCGATAGCTCGTTCTGGATATTGCTTTGAATTTAATCTAGCGTATATTCGTCTGACATCAGAGTGATCAAATACTGCATTATTTTGTTGTTGGTTACCTCGTCGAGCTTGTTGTTGAAATACGACAAAGATATTTCTCGGCAGTTGTTCGCTTGATGTTGTTGTGACCCTCCACGTGTAGTCAGTAGTATTTGGAACCGCTGTCTGATATACCTTATGCTGCTTAAAGTAAATTCTGTTTGTATGCTTATCAAGCGTGTTATTTAGTTCTGACATTTTAGTGATTGATGGTGTTATACGTGGCATCCACAAAGAAAGTTTGTTTATGATAAACTGTACATCAGCCCCTCCAGATCTAAACAAGCAATCGTTTTGGTCTGCTCGATCTAAAATAAGAGTATGTTTTACTCCGCGAAATACTTTATCATAATCGCGACAAAAGCCGAAAATCATGCTTAGCGGAAGCATCATTGTAATTTGACGTGATCCTGCTGCAAGTTTTCTTCGCCTAGCAAAACCTTCGTTTTAGCGTGGATTTCTCACATCAAGTGTGTTAAGAAGTAAATTTAACATCGCAGTACCGTCTGCAGCTGCAGCTGGTGGTGTTATATTTAGATTATTAAAAGCTGCTGTAAGAGAAACTCTTGTAGCGTCTGCATTAGCAGCTGCACCTGGTGCAACAATACCTAGCGCGTCTGCATTAACAATGAGAAAATTTCTCACAATTACAGCATTTGCATCAGCATCAGCTCCATGTACTATAGCGCCTCTCTTTAAAAATTCTGTTGATTCAGCTATACCCCGTCCAGTATCTTTAAACCACATCATATTAGTTGCAGTTGATCTCGAGTAATCGTCGGAAAACGAAATAATATTTAAAATTGTACTTGCAACTTGTAGGTGACTCGAAATATCTTCTACAGTTTGATTAGCCAGTTGATATCTAGCACTTTTGAATAAACTCCAACCGTTATTTATAAGAGCTACTTCTGCTCCAACTGCAAATGCAGCAGGTGGATTGGCTACTGTCATAATCTGACCACGAACTTCTAACATAGCCTTATGTGGCAGTAGAAATACATCTTCGTCTCTGGTGTTAAAGGTTCTAATACCAGTTTTATTTGGTTCGTTAGAATTTTCATCAAGGTACTCAACAAACTCGAATTCTGTCACATCGTTGTCGATGTCATAAGTTTCTGTTAACTCGAGATAATTTTTAGTAGACATTTTATTTTATTAGATTATATAAAATTTTATTGCGGCATTGTTACTTTAGATATTAATTTTTGTATCATCTGCTCGCCCTTTGGTGATAATAATTTTTTTGTTGTTGTTATCATAGCTTTTTGAGTTTCTTTTGTTGGAGCGATTTCTGAGATAGCTTGTTTTATTTCAGATGCAGTCGGTGGATCTCCTTTTATTTTATTAGCTATTTTTTGTCCCACTGCAGTCCCAGCGGCAGATGCAGCCCCAGTTGCAAAAGCTTTACCCGCGTCAATAGCAATTGGTGCAACTTTACGCGCTAGTCCTGGAATATTTTTAATAACTTTAGTGAATATATTTCCAAAAAATCCTCCTACTATTTTTCTTCGATAAACTTTTTTTCTTTGTTTCATTATATTTGATGTTTCATAATTTTTACTTTTGCTCGCGTAGATGTAAATAATAAGTTACAATTTCATTACTAACATGTAACTGTTTTCCTGATTGATCTGTCAACTGCATCCTTATACTTGATATTTGATCTTCAACGTTTAAAGGATAATATATAATATGTCGTGGAGTTATTTGCATGAGAGAACCTGGCGGGACTTCTGGTGAGAAACTGTAAATCGTTTGACCTTTGCTACCTTTTGATGTATAAGAGCCAGAAGCAGTAGAGCAATTTACTAATATTGTATTTACTTCTGTTATATTTGCTGGCAGTTCACTGTCATATGTAATAGGCTGATCAAGTGCAGTGTAAGTTTTTTCAGTAAATCCTAACAGTTGTGCAATACTTCTTTCTCTTGGTTCAAGATTGATTGCTATATTTTTCAAAGTTATCCTAGTTCGCAATGTGTTATAATTTGCTGCTAATTCAAAATTATCAGCCACACCGTTAGCTTTTGTTATGAGCTCTTTGATCGTCTTGTTTAGATCTTCAATATTATAAGCTCCTTGCGGAATTTTTATTTTTTTTGTTGTAGATATTGGAGATGTTGTAATCATAGTAAAATACATTTCATCGTTAACATCATTTTTCACGTTAGGTATAGCATTCCAGCAAGTACAAGAAATTAATCCAATTTCATATTGTTTTGCAGGATCTAGTTCTATAGGTGGAATATAATTTACTGAAAAATTTGCGCTATCTTCTGTAGACTCGCTAGAGTTTAGTAATAATGTTGTTTGCATTCCTTTAATATTATATCATTTTACAAAATTAAGTCGCCGCGATTAAGTCGCGGTGTAAAGTTTCATATTCGTCAGATGTTAATAATTCACTCGATCTTAGATGATCAAGTATGTCAATGATTTCATTATCAAGTTCAACACTAACATTCCCAGCTTCCTTTGATGATATTAATAACATTAATCTACCTATCATTTCAGTAGTTGAAGTAAATACTTTTACACCAGTTCCTGTTTTTTCTTTTCTATATTTTTCTACACGAGATTTATCGAGTTTATCAAATTTTCTTTTAAAACTCCACCCTTTACCAAAAGGTTTTGCTCTACTATTTTCTGCTGTTTTTTTAAACGTGAGAGCAATGACACCCTTTCTCATTCTTTCATAAAGTGGAATCATATTATCAATCTCTGTAACCGTGTTTAATTCATCTTTAGCAGCAGCTCCGTCATTAAATATTACATCTAATTTATCGATTAATGCTTGATATTCTGCATCAGTCCACTTGCTTATATCATCAATACCCCTTATATTTTCTTTGTTTAAAAAATCATCATATTCACTACCTTTTATCTCATCATTTGCTCTTTTTGTAAAATAAAATCTTTGATCTCCAACTTCCATAAACTTTACAGTAAGATCACCGACTCTTTGTTGCTCCTCTCTGATATCTTTTATGTCTCCTGATAAATTTGTTATAATATTTGTTATTCCTTGCGTTGTTAACTCTGCTAATCTTCGCTCAAGTTCCAGCGGATTGTTTATCAATCGATCTGTTTCTGCTTGTCTAGCCGCAGGATCAGCTATATTTGCTGTAAGTGCCTCAATCAGTTTTCTCTTTTCTTCATCAGATCTAGTAACAAGTTTTGCAGCAGCTGCTTCCTGTTGTTCTCTAACAATTCCAACCAAACCTTTTTCCTGTAGTTGTTTAAGTTCTTCTTCTGACAGTGGTTTAGTTTCAGGTTGTTTACCTAATAATGCTTCAGTAACCGGCTTGAAAATTGTAGCTGTTGTTTCTGTAGCAGTTACTTGCCCACGTCGTGCTTCTTGTACTTTTTGCTTAAGTGATGCCTGAGATTGAGCAAGTTTTTTTTAGGTCTTCTATGTGTTGTCTGTATCTTGCTCGTTTGTCCATTATTATAATTATAAATTTTATAAAATTGAAACGCTTTACTGTAAGTAACTGTTAATACAACAGCGAAACATTTTAGTTGGATCATTTGTAAGTTTATCAAACAAGAAAAAGTTGTATTTATCTTTTGTAGCATTACGGTAAAGTTCAATAAACTTATCTTTTGTCACGCCACCGCATTGCTCGCTTGCAATATTTCTAACGTCAACATTATCCAGTCCTGGAAATAAAATAAAACAACCCGTATTTCGCCTAATAAACCTATCAACATTATAAAATCCTTGAGCGAGATAAACAGAATTACACTGTTTGTTACGTGACAGTGAGAAATATGATCTTATTTTATTCATCTCTATGTTATTTAGAGGAATATCGTCAAAAACTACTATCTTATGTTCATCTGCATCAAGTTGATTAACTGGAATAAGATCTTCTGGCTGCCTAATTATAAAAAAATCTTCACCAGCTTTAAGATCATCACGAAGCTTGTTATTATACTCACTTAATAACTCATACTTATCTTGCTGTGGATTGACTGTGTAAATATAAACTCTGTCGTAGTTAAAATTATCACCAAGAAGCAAATTCATAAGCAAATTTGTTTTCCCCGATCCAGTTCGCCCAACAATAAGATAATGACAATCAGGAAGTTCATTGTTATGTTTATGCTTCACTAGTCTCTCTGTATCAAAGTTTAATATCAACGATTTTGCCATTTTTGTATAATATTAAACTAGTGTTGATAATTTTATCTAGGATAGTAAATAATGAGCTACTATACAAAATTTGGAACACTATTAGAAGATTTATCCACAAAACGTTTTAAAGGTGACTTATCCAAATATGCAACTCTTGATCGGCTCAAAAATGAAATCAATAATTTACTAAATCTTACCAGCGTAGATCCAGATGAAGTTGTCATTTTCCAAGACAAAGAAGGACGATTAAAGACGAGTAATGTAAAACTGTCAGATGTAGTTGTACGAAATACTGCTGCGATTGCTAATAATATCGTTACTTTTAACAATCTAGGTAATATACAAGATTCTGGTAGGTCAGTTAATGATTTTGTTAAAAAAGATGGTGATGTATTTAGTGGGAATATTGTTATGAAACAAAATAAGATTACAGATCTTGGAAACCCAACTGAGGATGGGGATGCTGTCACTAAAAAATATGTCAATGATTGGGACGCTTCAATTACTAATGAAATCACAGCACTCAAAAATGATTTTACCAGTCACGTGAACACATTTTTAAGTTTTCGCAGAAGCATAAACAAAATTAGAGATGAATTTTTTGGAAATCCATCAAATGTTGGCATTACACTCGCTAATATCAAAACAAAATTTAATGATATTAACACAGAACTCAATGATATTATTAGTGGAATTCTTAATATTGTTGAGAAAACGAGTATGGTTAAAATTCCTCACAAACAGATTAAAAATATTGTGTATACTGTTGCATCTGGGTCTAGTACATGGACACCAAAAAATAATTCTATCAAATATATTGCAGAAGTTACCGGTGTGTATAGATTGTCAGTGCTTAGCAGTGCAAAGTTTAAAATATCTACCAAATATCTATTTCGTCATCCAAATGATGACTCATCTGGAGTATTATCTGTAATAATAAACAAAAATTCTGAAGAAGAATTTGTACTTGAACCAGTTGATAAAACTTTACAATTAGCAATTTTTCTCTGGTGTTTGGAATTTATAGCTGAACAACCAGCTCTTATTATGGATTAACCAAACATAGGACTATGTGAACTAATATTATAATGAAAAGAAGTATAGTTGATTTCAATCATATTTCAAAAGATATTTCAGAACAGGATGTGGACGCACTAATACAATACTACAAATATTATCACAAAAAACATTGGTGCGTTAAAAAATGTTATAAATACTACAACAAGATCCTTCGAGTAATATCATATCTACCATTGTTAATGACCAGTTCTGGTATAATTTCAAGTGGGGTATCATTAAATCCCTTTTTGTTAATCATATCCGCTATTGGTGTTTCACTTACAGCGGCGTGTAAAAAAGTAGAACCAAGACTTTTGATAAAGAAGCACGGTTGTTTAACATCAATTAAAACTTACAAGAAACTACTTGATCACATCCGGTCTTACCTACGAGGAGTTAAATATAATATGGATGATTTATTACGTGAATTTCGTATTATTGACAATATGTTAACAGACATTCTACCAATGAGGGTTAGCAAGTATGAAAAAAAATATCATAAAAAATATGAGTAACATAAAATTTTATCTAAACTTAAGATATAATATAACTAAAATAATATCATTTTCATTCTAATGCTAGTTTAATTTCCACCTTGTTAACTGAAACGTTCTAACACACAGTTTAATTTTCATCCTGTTATCTTGTGGTAAAACCCGTTTGCCGTCTTTAGAATAATTGTATTCCACACATGCGCTGTTCTAACAAATTAGTCACCTCTGTGTAAAGAGTTTATCGCATTCCAACACCTGTTGTTTTGTTTGGTTACAAAATACCTGTTTACAGGTAGTAGTAGGGGGAAAAAAAGAGGTGGGGGAGGGTGAGTCAAAACCCTGTTTTATTTTGGAAAAAAAAGGGGGTGGGGTGGGGGATAATTTAGGACTATAATTTATACTTGTTTGGAGGGTAAAAAAACAAAGTGAGTTGAAAACCTGGTTTTCTAATACTACTTTGTTGGGCTTAACGCCATTTTTCAGCACACGATAGGCTATTCATGGCGGCCAGTATTAATGGTGGAGGAAGAAACCGGGAAATCACCGGAAAGAACCACCGACCCACGAGAAGCTACTGGCAAGCTTTCTCACATATCCACATTCGCCGAATCCTAGACTCGAACACATGCAGACTGAGGTGAGACGGCAGTGATCCGTAACGAACAGCGCTTTAGGGAAAAACTCAGTTAATCAACATTACTATTAAATGAAGTTTTTTTTAAAAAAAAAATAAAAAACGTCAAGGTAAATAAGACGTGTTATTTAGTTTTAATGATATTCTAAAATTGCTGTCAGTCTTGCAGTACACATATTTTGGGCTAACATCGTAAACTTTAATGAAGTGAGAAACGAAACAAATCGAGGTACTTAAGACTATGTTTAAAAAAATTGTGAATTTGGGTATACTATGTCATAGTGTCCGTCTGTTCGTTCGTTCAATAATATATGCTTGTCCATAACTATGTAAAGATATCGATAGATTTTGCTGTGACACTACTTACGTGAACTAGTATAATACGACCAGACTTTTTGCCACGATCTGCCTCATACAAAGGGATCATCTCTGTATCGAATGTAACTCTGTGATATTTGTAGTTGTCTGATGGTTATCTTTTGAACAACGAACGATATTATAATGAAATGCAGCACGTTATTATATAATGTTTGTTTGTTTGTTTGTTTGTTGTTGGGCTTAACGCCATTTTTCAGCACACGATAGGCTATTCATGGCGGCCAGTATTAATGGTGGAGGAAGAAACCGGGAAATCACCGGAAAGAACCACCGACCCACGAGAAGCTACTGGCAAGCTTTCTCACATATCTACATTAGCCGAATCCTAGACTCGAACCCACGCAGACAGAGGTGAGATGGCAGTGATCCGTAACGGACAGCGCTTTAGACCACTCGGCCACTCGGGGCCCCATTATATAATGTACATGATGCTGTATTGTTTACCACAAAACCACTTCCACTGTCTTTAAAAGAAGGTGTAGCAGGGACAAATGCATCTTTGACTTGCATCGTAGTCCTAAGTATAATTTGTAAATCAATGATTATATGTTAATGAAACTTCACCCGGTTTTCTCATGACTAGATGGTGTGAAAGAAACCATTAAATAAGGTCTGTGTTACAGTAATAGAACATACAATTAGATTATCTTGACGTTTGTAAAGGAATAGCCAAATAACTGAAAATTATACTTTAAATTTTACATATCTTGACATAGATCCGTCTATTGTATTAATATTAATAAACCATACTTCATGGACAAGAGTAGAACAAGTCTATCGCCATTTTCCTTCTCGTGCCTGACATTTTATTCAACCTTTGACTAGGTCCACAGCTTATCACACCAGTCAAGGATCAAAGATAAGGGCCATTAGCAATCGAAGGTCGCGATACTAAGTCTATTTAGTTGGGGACTATCAAACGTAAAATGTCATGAGCAATGTTCCTATTTGTCTTTTCTAACTAGGACAATTAATTTTTATGAAAGTGCTAATAATTGGATTTAATGTATTCATTTATTTTTCATATTGATTACGATACAAATTAAATGTTTCCCTGAATATGAAATTTGTTGAATTTTTGACCATTTAAATCACGTGATTGCAATGAATGGTCTCCAGTATCTATATTAAAATTGAAATTGTTGAGATAGATCAGCAAGGTTAGCTTTCAGAACTTTTATTTTAAAAAAAAAACATATTTCTGATAAATATTCAAACAATTGGTCTATACACACGGTTTATTTGCATGATTTATATACATTGAAAATGGTTTTGTAATTTCAGCTTTGGATGGACTTGATGCCCAACAGTTATGTATGTATTGTTTAATTTTGTTATAACGAACCATTCAAGCCTTCAGAGAAATTACTTTTATCAACAAATATTCATTTATGTGCAATTAAATGAGTTAAAATCAGTACAATCCTAACTTTGAATCAAAAACGAAATCAATTATTGAATAAAGTAGTTTCAATTGCCTCAAATGTAGGAGTAGGAAAAAGTATACCAGTAGTGAAAAAAGTGCCGGATGGATGGTACCAAACGTGAGAAATCAGTGTCCATTTTGTACGATTTTTCAGGCATCACATATAGGTTTAGGTTTATTGGTCTTTTCTGCAATTTATGTTTTGTTTCTTGTGTGGTTTTTTTATCAGTTTTTTCAACAAGGTAGGTTTCATATATCTGTATAGGAATCTTCATAAATGATCTAGTTTTCCATCACCCTTTTTAAATATTTTGGATTAATAGTTTTGATAATCTGATAACAGCAACCATTAACTTTGGCATTAAATTAGAAAATGATACAATACCAATAAAAGGAAATTTCTCATTTCAGCAGAACTACGGCAACTTACGGCTAGTTACAGCTCATGCGTTGGTTGTTTCCTCAACGATACAAATAACCTAAATAATTGCAACGCCAAAATGATAGTCTGCGAACCAGGATCTGTGAGTTTTGATAAGCACACACACACACACACACCTTGGCACGCATTTACTTCAATTTAAGCAAGTAAAGATCGCTGTCGTTTGTATCGACACCTGTCTCATGATTTTATGTGCCGCTGCCCAAACACCTTAGGCCATTTGCCCATGTCTCAAAAACTGATAGAACAAGGGTTAAAGGTTAAGAGTCAGGTGCTCGAAAACTGAAGCCTGTTACTTGATATACACTATAATTCGTTCGTTAGTCTCCGAAACATGACATGCTAATGGCTCGATGTGTACTAGAACTCATCCTTTAATCACATCCCGCACTGGACACAAGTTAAAGACTCGAAAAAAACACGAGAAATCACACGTAACAATCATCCGCTAATATAAATGCAACAAGGTCGAAACTAAGAAAAATGACGTGCACAAGTCTTTGTTTCCGGGGCAAACACATATTGAAAGAGCTGGCATATGAAATCATAGCTATATATGCCGCTCAAAGCTATTTAGAACCCCTGATAATTGTATAACTTTGTTTTTATAGGTGTGTTATTCTATATAAAATGTTTCTACTATACCAATGTCTCCATGGTACTGTCATTAATCGCGAAAAGAGTCATCCTCTGTGTTTGGCTTATATGTTTGAATTTGTAATTATAATTTAAATATAAATCGTGCATTTTCAATAGTCGATACTTTGTGCAGAGCAGAGTGCTAAATTCATATTTCCTTGCAGAACGGATTCGATAAAAGCTTTAACTACTCAAACCTATCTAAATTTATCCATTTTATCCATCGTAGTACACTTATGGTAGCTGAGTCGAAATAGTCTCGGGTTCATTATGTATGGGTCGGGGGTTTGATAGGCCAGCTAGCTCGGATCAGCTGCTTCGGTGTGAATTTGGGAAAGGCCATAATGTGTTGAAGATTCATATTTCAGAATCGTGTCTCCAAACATTCAACTAAGATTAAATTCTTAAGTTGTGAAAGAGAATAAACTTGGATAATACTTGCGTGGTACCTTCGATTTCTTTCATTAACTCGATTACAGTTTTGGTTAATTAAAATGACACACAACAAAGAACTAAACGCTGCCTAGGGTAGTTGATTTGTAAATACTAAAATAATTTATCTTGCAAGAGCCAGTGAATTTCAGACCTTCCAAAACCTTGGAGGTTACATAACGCACAAGTCTGATAGGACCTGACATATATGTTTGCTGATTCCACTGATTACTTGTGAAAAGAGAAAATATTTGTTTTCCAGTGACACATATAATTGCAGGTGTGCGTAGCAGCATCACACCAAGACGTTGATCAGTGTCCATTACTTCCGTTCAGCGCCTGCTGTAGTCCTTCTGGATCAAATCGAAATTGTCAGAACGTATGTTATATTGCTTAGATATCTTTCTGTAGCTCTAAAAGCATTCTGTTTAGAAATTTCACCTTGATTTCGATTAAATTCGCTAGATAGTATGTTATTAAAATTGCAAAGCTAGTTTGTATATCGGTAGTATTCATTTAGTAGAGACATGGATAACATGTAACGATTCTCGCACTTTAAGAATAGATGGCATAAAGTTAATGAACTTGGATGCTAAGCATATATAGAATATATAGCATAATTCCGTTTTAGGCTTTGACATATATACCTAGAAACTCCTCAGATTTTAAAAATAAATTGCTTTTAATCATTTTTGACCGCACATTTATCAGTTTGTTTTAATGTTTGCTACGCTTTTCTAGCTTTAATTGACTGTGCCTTATCAGTCCGTATTTCCCAGATGAAGAGGGGTATTGTATAATACGTGCCATAAACCATTACTGAAATAAATAATACGCAAAAGTTTTTCTTTCTATATCAAATGACAAAATACTTATACCTAACAATAGCCCGATAATTCTTTATAAGGAATTAGGCAGGATCAATTACACGAAAGTGTCCATTGGTATCACAATGTATTGTGTGTTGTGAAATCTCGCCCTTGCAGGTGGCTTACTACTCAGTTTTGGCTTGTTACTCAATTTAATATATATATATATATATATATATATATATATATATATATATATATATATATATATATATATATATATATATATATATATATATATATATATATATATATATATATCCTGCACCAACTACTATCATCAAAAACGATTTATTAAAATGTTCCAAAGCTAAATACATCGACGTAGAGAAAAAAACATCCAACCAAGATTTGTTACAATATCATCAATACATTCTTGATTTAATACCATCATTTTAGTACCTTAGTATGTTTACGTTATCAAACAGAATTGATCTAGACTGCAACAAGTAAAACAATAGATAAATGCAAAATTAGATCGACATTGAGATATCTGCATACATATATACACCTATACATTGCTAAACCATGTATATAGATAGACAAATAGACAGATACATACTTACCTACCTACCTGCCTATATACCCATACCTACCTACCTAAATATATATATATATATATATATATATATATATATATATATATATATATATATATATATATATATATATATATATATATAAAAGAGAGATTAACACAGAGATAGAAAAAACGGAATGTGTAGTAGTTTTGGCATTTTAAATTTCAGAAACAAATTGGCGTACATCCTAACTTGCCAAATACCAAGTGTCGACAAATTCAATACGTGATCAGAACCTGTACTGGATTCCTCTGCAACCTTGAAGGTATACAACTCTGTCTCTATTATACACCTTACACGCCTTATACACATAGGCGGGTAACATAATAACAATCATTTTAATCATATAATATTTTGGCGAGTAGCCACAATGCAGACAAATTGTAGACATAAGAAAACGTAGTAGCATTAATTCTTTCATAAAATGATTGCACTACAATCACAATACTTAGAACGGCTAGTTAGAATTATACATGTGGAAGGATAACTTACATATATATCTGGTGAGGTTTTGGAAATAATAGGGTTACTATAATTAAGGTTAAGACAGACAGATGGACGGATGGATGGATACTTATCCTTACGATTTAGCTTGGTTGACAGCTTCAACGTTTATATCGGTCGGGGTTATAAATTTGAAAAAGGAAGAAATCGTAGATGGAATACTCCTTGATATCGGGCAACGATCAAACAATGGTAGCAAGCATTAAAGTAAAGTACATCTACTGCATGATGAACACAATCAATACAACTTTTATTCTTGTCTTATTTTAAAGCAGTACAAGAAAAGTCGTTGCAACAATCGAAAGGACTTATAATGAGATTTTTCATATCGAGTCTGGTTCTTATTTCTTCATTGTGTTATCAAATTAAAAGTTGTGCCAACAAAAAATATTATACCATTCCAGACGGATAATGGCTAATGTGCGAAGACTACCGTTAAGATGACTAGTGGTTCACAATAGACTTTCGGAAAGGACATATTCTGACACAATATTAGCTGCAAGTTGAGTTTTGTTTATCTTTTGTCTTGATTTACAGACGGTACTTAAAAAGATAAAACTCATCCTTCGCATCAATACCAAAATGTGGCAAAGAATATTAATTTACCAATAAAAGTGTTTGACCTAAATATATTTCCTAAATTTAGCAAATAAAGTATTATTTTAAGCAAAGTAAAATCATTTCTTTTCCACAAACAAATGGCGTCCATGAACCTTTGCAAAATATTTATATAAGCAGCGGGAGGAGAGAAGGCAACGGGAACTAACAAATTTGTAGTGTTCCTTTTCTCCTAGAACAAAAGCGCGTTCTTTGCTCTGGAAAGAAAGTGTTACGTGCTCCAAAACGGATCCTTCTTAAGATAGACACGGTGTTACTGCACGTGTTATGAAGGAAAAGACCGCGGCTAGAAAGCCCAAGCGTCAATCCGCTCTGTACAACGGTAATAAAATAGATTTAGCAGACACAATCAGAAGACACCAGCAGCACACACTTATTTGTCCTATGTTTACATACATAGGGGTAGCACAAACATTTTGATCAATGTCAGCGATTTTGGTCAATATCTTTCTATATTTTTAGTTTCAGCATCAAGAACATTCGAACGTTATTCGAATGCTGCTTATGCTAATAGATAGGCAGTTAGTTGGATCATTGAGCGCCATAAATATAGCGTTTTAGAGAAGAATGAAGTCACGTGTTTAAAGACAGCACACACGTCAAAGCAGACATAAGAGATCTTTAACATAGTCTAGCAGAGAAACGGAACATGTATCCTAACATTCACAATGCACAGCACTCAACAGTTTAGCGTTATCACATCCGGAAATTTTCCCATTTCATCAGTAATTATCCAGCCAGCGTTGGACGAATGAAGAGGCGACCTGGCTCAGGACCGTTCTGGATGAGATCTTTAATATCTTCTGAATCGCCTGTTTGCCACACAATCGTGTAATTTTTCCGATCTTAAGATGGATTTCAGATTTCAGTTAATTGCGTTTCTAAATCGCATCCAAAACTAATCGAAACACATTATTATAATCATATCCACCTTTCAAGATCTATAGATTTTGTCTGAGGTTTCATTTTGCACTTTGCTATCATATGGATGCTCTCATGTGTATTGGCTTTTACCTGTAGACATGGTCGTATAAATTAACGTGTAAAGACAGCCAGTCAGCATATAGGAACAGCTCTCCAAAAACCCACAACAACTCGGGCAGTAGAGATTAAGGCTGCACTGTATAATTCTTTACTGATTTGTTAGAGCCTGTAATTCCCATCAATGCTGTGATCGTCTCTGGATAGTTAGGAAACATTAGAGATCAAGTGGTAGGTGAAGGCTATGAATCGATACTGAGTTAGCATATACACTTGCTTTACAAATTAGCAAGTTCTTCTGCAACTGACTATTTTCCATCGTTTGTTTAGTATTGAGGTAGAAAGTAGTACTGTCTGATAATAATTGTAAGAGAATTTAATGTTTTAATCACCTACCCATCCACCTCCCATAAAGCTATCAGCTATAACCGGATTCAAGACAGAAATGCATAGTCCCATCAACAAATGTAATTCGTACATTTTTTTTTACAAGAAGTGCAATAAACGGCATGTAGAAAAACTAAGCACATAACATCTGATCTCACCTCGAATATAATGGTGTTGGAAGAAAAGCTGGTCTCTTATTACAGATGAAAAAGTTTTCTCCTTCTTCGCAAAGAATAAAGCAGAAGATAAATTAGCCGTCGTCCACTAACTTAATAGATCGCAGGCGGCTGACCCAAATATGGCGTCCTGGTCTCTAGGCAAAGCAAGCAGAGACGACACATGGCAGTCAATGTCGCAATCGGTGCTGTCGTTCGGTTTATTGTGGCCCATGTTCTCAAGTAACGTTTGGGTTTTCTGATTGTGGGCAGGGCGCTCATATGTAGCTGATGGAGCCCGGTTCGAACTACTTGCGGTTAATAAGTGTAGTAGTTGAGAATATGATCTGTTGACGTGGCATTAAAGAGAAAAACCTTGACATGAGGGAACAGAAACATTTAAACTCAGCCAATACTAGCTCAAAGCTATTTGCGCTCCCCACTTATTTCTATGGTCACAGTCAAATTACAAATCTTTACGTAGTCTTTGTTAATAAAATTAGTTTACCGGTAAAAAAAAATAATTTTAGTGATTAAAATTGGTTAAAATATTCTTAGCTTTCCAGCCATTAAATTATTAGTTGGTGAATTCGGAAGCTTAGTGCAGAGATCATGCAATACAATTTGAATGTAATTTGTTGTCTACGTATTTCAACATTTTGTGCGTAATATATTATTATATTACCATTGATATTTTTTTATATCCGATTATAATGTATGCAGATTTTTTTAGCACACGACATCGATGTATGAAAATACAATATTTCGGCATATTCTAAATATGGATGTGTGGACAGGAGCAGCCCAATTTCCAACAAGAACAAACATTAATTAGCACCTGTCTGGCAATAACTGATATTTTAAATATTACCTAAAAATTAAATTAAATTGAATATTATTAGGAATTAAATGAAAAGGAAAATAATATCCCCACATTGGAGATATTTTAATTAGAATCGTTTTCTTTCTGATCATTGTTACAATCTTCCATGCTGATTAGATACGGGCATATTGTGTCAAATATTTATCTCACACATTCCGATGGTTGCATTTACAACAACATCCTTTACAAAGAAAACTGATTATTCAAATAAGAGAAGCTGATGCGCTAAATTAATTGGACAATAAACAGGATACAATTTAGGATCAAATCATTTTTAAATCTGCTAGGCATTGAGAGATCGATCTCTCATTCCCAATATGATAGTACAAGGAAGCACCTTATGATTTTCTTCCTTGTGGATAAAAAATTAAACAAATCTTCGTGGCAAGGAGGTAGCAAAATTATAACATGAATAAAAGTGAATAACACATTTATGTAAACATTAACACAGAGCTCATATTTTTCGTACGTTATCAGGTATACATTACGATAGCGTAGCATACAACATATTATATGTGCCACTTATCGACCAGGTTGAAAGTATAAAGTGAATTCAAACATTTTTAATTTTAATATTTTCAGACCATTCTAAAGCGCAAGACCTCTTGGAAGCAATAATCCGAGCGAGTTTGTATTTTTGCAATCGTTCTCAAATAATTATAGATTAGCAATCCGAAATCGGTGTTGTTGCGTGATAATTAGGTATTGCGTATTATCTCTTACGCATCTGAAAATGTGTCACCAGTAAACAATCGATCGAGAAAACGAATGCACAGTTCGTACTCTAACAAGTGTAAATGTTTATGAAACACATTTACTTTTCTTTTTGCTATCATTTCAATTCGAAACTTAAAGGTCTACGCCCGTTGTAACACGTTCGTTGAAACAAAATCGAGATTTCCGATATATATTCCACTGATACATGTTTAGTTGAAAAGAAATATATCTAATATACACATTTATATGCAACGTCAAAATGTTAATAATAATAACAATAATAATAATAATAATAATAATAATAATAATAATAATAATAATAATAATAATAATAATAATAATAATAATAATAATAATAATAATAATAATAATAATAATAATAATAATAATAATAATAATAATAATAATAATAATAATGGCTGTGCGTTTCGAGTTGATTATTAGTGTTAGGCATTTAAAGACAAATGTCTAAATGCGGTTCTCATGTTATAGTACATAATCCGTTCTTTTCCATTTAAATTGTATTCAGTACTTGAATGTATGACATTATATAAAATTAGAATTAATTTATATTTTTACTGAATAGATATTCAGCCATTGGACTCGTGGAGTGATTGGTCAGTATGGTCACAGTGTCCAGCAACCTGTGGAAGAAGCAACCAAGTCCGTATGAGACACTGCTATGAGGCGAATTCTACTACGCTAAAAAGTGACTGCCCTGGCTTGCCCATGGAAACACAGAGTTGCCCAGATTTACAGGCATGCCAAAGTGAGTTTCGTATAATACAAATATGCAAGAAAGAAGCACACAAGCTGCTGTCTCGTTTTGTCTTTAAAACAAGAGGTAAAATATTAAGAAACAGAATATGGCGATGTAATTCTTCACCCATAACATGATCAATAATTTCTGGTCCACTTCCTTACATCTTATTGCTTAAATTGCAAGTGTCCTCTGGATATGTTCGTCTCTTCCATCTACATGACTGCATTCGGGCTATGTTCTTAACCTTATTTTGATGGACATCACTAATCGACCACCATACTATTGAAAATACCCTTGCTTAGTGGCGTCTTTTGTACGAGTTGACACTAATCAGTTTTAAAAAGTAAAAAATCGTACTGTGATCATATCCCAAAATATCTTTAAAATTCTATGACGTGTCCAACAATATAGTGCTCCAAACTAAATATATTATTGAATGTATCAATACATCTTTAATAAATGATACATATCAGGTATTATTAAATACTCTACCCAAAATTACCAAAAAAGGTCACGCACGCGGTACAAATTAAATACTCAAAACAATCTTCGAAAAAACATGACATTCTTTTCATATTGCAATTATGGAAGAAATTGACATATCAAGGTCATCGGTACAAAAAATTATGTGTCTACAAGACGTTTATCAAACTACATTGAAGGAATTAGATTGGGTTTGATAGGCTTGGGGTTAGATAGATATAGGTTATATTTTGAGAATTTGACTTTGAAAAACACTTTAGTATGTATAGTGAACAGACGTATTTACCATGAACATCTACGTTAGGGTGTTTTACAAAAGTCAGATCGGTCCTATATACTCTGCATACAATTACTAGCAAAGATCACACACGAAGTACACATTAAATATACATGACTATATATATATATATACATGACTATATATATATATATATATATATATATATATATATATATATATATATATATATATATATATATATATATATATATATATATATTTGTATGTACGTGTATGTATGTATGTATGTATGTATGTATGTATGTATGTATGTATGTATGTATGTATGTATGTATGTATGTATGTATGTATGTATGTATGTATGTATGTATGTATGTATGTATGTATGTATGTATGTATGTATGTATGTATGTTTTCTCGCACGAACGATGTATGCGCGCACACAAATAAAGAAATGCAAGTGACATGGGAGATAATTATCTTTCTGGCAGCAATGGAACAAGTTGGTCATATTAGTCGGGGAAATTAGATTTGAAGGACACCGAGGAGTCTCAGCGCGTAACATGTGCGAAATCCTTTACCCTTCATTCCTTATCAAGGACACAACACAACAAAAGACGACTACACATGTGAAACAAGTACAAATACAAAAATTAATTCCTATACAGCTTGTGCTTGCTATAGGCATTTTCATAGGTGAGATAATTAATTGATAAATTAAATCAGCAAAAAAGAAACGATTTCAGGGCTTTAATATCATACAGTGCTCATACAGTGGAATCGGCTGGAACATATTTCCAGACTTCTATATCATACAGTAGTCATACAGTAGAATTGGCCGGAATAATTGATCCTCATTATAATGGTGTAAGTGATTCAACAGGAAGATCTTTCCGCCATCTATAATCAGGGCCGTAGAGAGTGATCAGGGCCCTTAGATAAGAAATACACGGGCCTGTCCTACTTCTTGTTTCAACAAAACGTTTCTTTTATAAAATTGAAAAGTTTTGTTTGGCCTTGGCCCCTAACGGGCCTTGAATATAATGTAGGCTGCAACCCACCCCACATCGGCCATGTCTTTAATTACCTATCTATCTTCTATGTATTCCCAATTTGCTTTCTTTCGACTTAGCTCCTCTTACAACTTGTAAACTATATATATATATATATATATATATATATATATATATATATATATATATATATATATATATATATATATATATATATATATATATATATATATATATATATATATTAGACAATTTCATAAATGAGTTGGAACATATTTATACTTTTACAATGTGAAAAAATGAAAGGTGCCTTCAAATAATCTTACAAGCACATTTACGTTTTATATATATATTTTTTACAGAAGTATGGCAAACAACATAACTGTTGTTCAAAATGAAATTATTGACAGGGAAATATAATGGTATTTTAACTTTCAAGAAGGCTTTTCATTCGAGACTAGCATTTTATGACACAGGCACTGACAGTTGGAGTTCCTGGAACGAATGGACTGCATGCACAGCCACGTGTGGTGGTGGCGACCAATTTAGAGAGAGACACTGCCAACGATCAAGTAACTCCACGGCTAACGACTGCCTTGGGTTGTCAATAGATAGCCGAAGGTGTGCTACTCAAGAATGCGCAGGTAAAGTGATGTGTATCAAGCATAGAACAATTCTAATCATTTTACGTATATATATATATATGTCGTAACTATGTTTTGTATTTGCCTTTGAAAAAGACTCATTGGGAGTCGAAAGCGCTTAGGCTAGTTAGTTACTAGTTTCGTACTGTTCGTCGTCAGTTTATTGCATCTATTTTAATTAATCCCTGACAGACGTGATCCCTTGGTGGATCCAGTACGCTTGAGAGGGTTGTTATTCGCCATATGATTTGTATTCTTTATATATATATATATATATATATATATATATATATATATATATATATATATATATATATATATATAGAACACAAATCATATGGCGAATATCAACCCTTTCCAGCGCACTGGATCCACTAAGGGATCACGTGTGTCAGGGATTGATTAAGATTGATTCAATAAACTGACCACGAACGGTGCGAAACTAGTAATTAAGTAGCTTAAGCTCTTTCGACTCTTAATGATTCTGTTTTAAAGGCAAATATAAAACAAATATAGAACAAGAAGACTAGAAAAAGAAAACTATGCACTGGTAGAATTAAACATTTTCTAAATCTTCTTAGTATCCTTTAAGTATTTCTATAAGAATATCCGGTATATAATCAAATATCCAGGAATATCCAGGCGTTAAATAAAGTACAAAAAAAGTAATAGATGTCGCTTTGGCTTATAAACTTTTATGGAATTATAAAGTTTTCAGTATCCGCAACAAGTCTATACAAGCTGGTTGTATTTATAGTTTTAACTCATATGGAGAGAGTCATGTAGAGGTTTACAAACACAACGTTTTTTGTATATTTGTTTGTTTTATATATGTTTCGTATTTGTCTTTGAAATGGACTCACTAAGTGTATCTAAAGCGCTCAGGCTAGTTAGTTACTAGTTTTGCACTGTTCGTCGTCCGCTTATTGCATCTCTCTCTCTCTCTCTCTCTGTATATATATATATATATATATATATATATATATATATATATATATATATATATATATATATATATATATATATATATATATATATATATATATATATATTGTGATCATTTATTTGATTTGCACGGTTGCCGATTTATGGAATTTTATTTTTATTATCCTTTGTCGCTATTCATTGTGGAACAAACGGTTAATGTTTGAGGGATATAATCTTGAAGTTAGGAAAAGTACTATCTTATTGCAAATTTTTTTTTTGCTTTGCCAGTTCAAGCAAAAATTCAAGTAGAGGAAGCTGAATATTTCTTACAGGTGTATTGAGCGATTGGCTGAGTTGGACGTCTTGTCCGTCAACGTGTGGTGCCGGCATTCAGTTCCGAGAACGCTTCTGTAATGATCCTGGAACTACCCATATATCTAGGAACTGCCACGGTGAGACGGTAGAGCAGAGGGTTTGCCACTTAATGGATTGCCCAGGTGGGATGATGAATAGTAGTTTACATCTATTAAATTTTCATTGAACGGACATAATCATAACAATATCTAAGTCAGAATATGATATGCACATTGATTTAAAGAATCATGTATGACTGTGAGACAAACGAATTTTAATTTAATGTGAGAAGCATTTATATGCTGTGAGATTTAACTAAGATGAGAGTATCGCGCACTTTAACAAAGAGTGTCTATGGGCGTGTCAGATGTGGATGAACTCTTTATTAAATTGCAGAAGTTAAGTCAGGAAGTAGGATAAACACACACATATATATATATATATATATATATATATATATATATATATATATATATATATATATATATATATATATATATATATATATATATATATATATATATATATATATATATATATATATATATATATATATATATATGTTCAGTTTGTGTTTTCATATGTCCGTGCACTTAGTTGTGTCTGATTTAATGAGTTGTGGTACAAAATTTACGCATTCATTCACCATCTTACCATTCAGGTATTTGTTGTTGTTGTCCTGGGGCTTAACGCCATTTCTCAGCACAGGATAGGCTGTACATGGCGGGCAGTATTATTGGTTGAGGAAGAAACCGGGAAATCCGCGGAAAGAACCACCGACCCACGAGAAACTACTGGCAAGCTTTCTCACATATTTCGTTGTGTCTTGTTTAATGAATAGTAATACAAAATTTTGACATTCATTCACCATCTTTCCATTCAGGTATTTACAACTAACTGACATTCTTCATAAACGATATATATATATATATATATATATATATATATATATATATATATATATATATATATATATATATATATATATATATATATATATATATTACACCTTAGTGGATGGGATGTGGGGCCATTGGGGAGCGTGGGGAGAGTGTCTGGCAGGAAGACAATTGAGGTCCAGAAAGTGTGACGGTCCATCCCCCCAGCATGGCGGGAAGGAGTGCTATACAGATGATAACGCTAGGGATGTAGAGACACGTACATGTGAAGGTATCGGCAACTAAATCGTTATGTTATGTAACAATGGTGAGGCCAATTAAAGCATCATATTAATTAAGAATGGTGCGGGCAACTAAAGCATCATGTTAATTAAGATTGGTGCGGGCAACTAAAGCATCATGTTAAATAGGAATGGTGCGGGCAACTAAATCATCATTTTAATTAAGAATGGTGCGGGCAACAAAATCATCATGTTAATTAAAATTGGTGTGGGCAACTAAAGCACCATGTTAAATAAGAATGGTATGGGCAACTAAATCATCATATTAATCAATAATGGTGCGGGCGACTAAATCATCATGTTAATCAAGACTGGTGCGGGCAAGTAAATCATCATGTTAATTAAGAAGGATATGGTCATCTAAATAATCGTGTTAATTAAGTTGGTACGGGCTACTATATCATCATGTTAATTAAGAATGGTGTGAGCATCTAAATCATCACGTAAATTAAACTTTACATTAGCAACTAAATCATCATGTTAATTAAGAATGATGTGGTCATCTAAATCATCGTGTTAGGTAAGAATAGTATGAGCATCTAAATCATCGTGTTAATTAAGATTGAACCGGGCAACTAAATCATCATGTTAATTAAGAATGGTACGGGCAACTAAATCATCAGTTGAATTAAGAATAGTGTGGGCAACTAAATCATCAAGTTAATTACGTATGGTGTGGGCAACTAGATCATCATTTAAAAAGGAATGATGCGGGTAACTAAATCATCATGTTAATTAAGAATGTTGTCCGTAGCTAAATAATCGTGATAGATAAGAATGGTGTGGGCATCTAAATCATCATGGTAATTAAGTTGGTGCGGGTAACTAAATCGTCATGTTGATTAAGAATGATGCGGATAACTAAATCATCCTGTTAATTACGAATGGTGTGGGCATCTAAATCATTGTGTAAATTAAGTATGGTGTGGGCAACTAAATGATCCTGTTAAAATAGGACGGTGTGGGCATCTAAATCATCGTGTTAGGAAAGTTTTTTTTGGCTACTAAATCATCATTTTAATTAAGAATGGTGGGGCATCTTAATCATCATTTTAATTAAGTTGGTGCGGACAACAAAATGGTCATTTTAAATACAAATGATGTGGTCATCTAAATCTTCATGTTAATTAAACTTGACACTGGCAACTAAAGCATCATGTTAATTAAACTTGACGCTGGCAACGAAATCATCATTTTTATTAAGAATGGTGCGGGCAACTAAATCATCATGTTCATTAAGAATTGTGTGGGCATCTAAATCATCGTGTTAATTAAGTTGGTTCGGGCTACTAAATCATCATGCTAATTAAGTTGGTTCGGGTAACTAAATCCTCATTTTAATTAAGAATGATGTGAGCATCTAAATCATCATGTTAATTAAAATTGACACTAGCATCTAAATCATCATGTTAATTAAAATTGACACTAGCATCTAAATCATCATGTTAATTAAGAATGGTGTGAGCAACTAAATCATCATGTAAATTAAGAATGGTGCGGGAAACTAAATGATCCTGTTAATTAAGAATGGTGTGGGCATCTAAATCATCGTGTTAAGTAAGTTTTTCTGGCAACTAAATCATCATTTTAATTAAGTTGGTTGGGCAACTAAATCATCATGTTAATTAAAAATGATGTTTTCATCTAAATCATCATGTCAATTAAACTTGACACTGGCAACTAAAGCATCAAGTTATTTAAACGTGACACTGGCAACTAAATATTTATTACAGCAACCACAACTCCTGCGCCCAGAGTTCTGGAACCCCCGACGATCTATGGTAATGCTTCGACGGTGTCTGGTGGTAACGTTTCGCTGCTATGTTTGACCACTATAGCAGGTGTCAGTGTGAAGTGGTACTATAAAGAGGTATCTGTTTTCCACCTATCCTGTGCTCTCAGGTGTATATTTCAACCATCTACACTTCGATGCAACCACTTTCATTGTCATTTTCATTGTAGCAGGTATACTTTGCTCATTAGCAGAGATACGACAATGAAATATTGTAAGTTACGTTTTATTTTTAGAAATTCCATGGGAAAATTACTACTAGTACTAAAAATCATTCACAAAAATTGTGTGACATATGTTATCAATATCTTATGCGTATCGTATCTTATGCAACGATTTGTTGTTACAAGCAATTTGGCCTCAAATTTCGTGTTATCAGTAATAACGGAACTTTCCTGGAATTCATTAAATATAGTTTTACATTAGTCAAGTTATGATATACATTCCACACTGGTCGCATGTCGTCATTTACTAACAGAAATCAAATAACTCAATGCTTGCACATATATAAAAATTCACAAATTCCAAAGAAATGAACTATAGGGACATGTTGTAGTGTGAGTGAAGCAGAAGAATAATATACCTCATTCTAAGGATACATTTTAATTGCTGTAGAACTTATATTTATATCATCCCACTTTTCCCATTTTCAGCTCAGTATTATACCATATTATTATATTATATTATATTATATTATATTATATTATATTATATTATATTATATTATATTATATTATATTATATTATATTATATTATATTATATTATATTATATTATATTATATTATATTATATTATATTCAGAATAACAATATAAACAAATTATATCTTACTGTGTAGAATGAAAGTTTGCCACTTACCGCAGTCCAGCCAGAAGGCTCAACACATCTGATAATAACGGATGCCAATATACAAAGCATTGGCACATATACGTGCGTAATCGCAGACAAGGAACTTTCTTCAAAGGCTCAACAAGAAGTAACCATGGGAGAATGTAAGAAGCGTTTTTAGACATACATTGTCATTCATTTTGCCTCTTTCATGGATTATAACCAGTATCTAAAAGTTCTTATAGATATCAGATTGATTTTATAAAGATGAAAACAAAATACATAAATATACTACCTGAGCTTTGTAGCAAAACTACAAGTGGAAAAAAGCGAACGCTACTACACTCTTAGAATGTATTTCTATGTAATAGTCAGTCCTCTCCTTATCTACACTTGAATTTGCTTTTCCATGCATTCGTATATTTGTAAGGCATTTTCCATGTATTATTACGCACTGATAGTTATACGGCCTTTTCCTTTTATTCCTACGTACTGCATACTTTTAAGACCTTTTCCATGCATTCGTACATATTGCATACTTGTACGGCCTTTTCCATGCATTCACTCACATTGCATACTTGTACGGCATATATATATTCGTACGTACTCCTGCATGGAAATGTTCTTTAGAGTTTTAATGGGCACAGCCATTTGCTCATTACTTGATGTTCCACCAATACTATAGTGAAAACAAGCGTAGAACGTTCTGTATTATGTAAGCAGTTGATTGTACACATTTACTGTACATATTAATTTGCAAAGGAATTTAGTTTCTCAGTACACTACTCTCAAAACAATATTTACCGAATTAATTAACCTAAAGTTCTAATTTTTTGCACTTTAGAACTTTTCTTTTGTAGTTTTGTATAAATGTTTTGTTTATATCCCAAGGTTTATTTTATAGTTTAATTTTACTGTCACTTTTTTATCTCGCAGTATTAAATCTGTTGAATTATATAACCAGTTTAATAAATTTTCTTCCAGCAATTTGTTTATTTTTTTTCCTGCTTGCTTGGACTTTATTAATCACTACAACTCAAATATGTAATATATTTCGTACCTTCACCTTTTCTTACATGCTTTTTCGTTCACTAATTATCAAATGTTTATATATACTCATTTTATCGAAAAGTATCTAGCATTCATCTAAACTGTCAATATTTTCTGATTTCTCAGCGGCTGCAAAGATCATTTCACTTTCCGCACAACCGCCACATATATCGGATGGGGCAACTGTACAGCTTGAATGCAAAGCTTTAGGTTACCCGGAGCCTATAATACGTTGGGGATATAAAGATGTAAGTTAATAATAATAATAATAATAATAATAATAATAATAATAATAATAATAATAATAATAATAACGATCCAACCATCTATAATGCTTCATTAATAAAAAAAAGTAAAATGAAAACAATTTTTGGCAGAAATATGTTCATGTTAATTACCTGCTTCAGGTAGGAGCCTAAATACATAAATTGAAGGACAGGGGAAACTGATATATAGGTAGATAGCTTGTTCAATAGAGCACGAGAAGGAAATGTGCGATGATATGTGGATATTGCATACTGGGTGGGAGGGGAGTCATTGACTGAATAAAAATGGTGACCAATTCAAGAAAATAGTCCCTGATAATTTGAAACTACATTGTTAAGTCGTCTTTTCTTTCAGACATTCGGAAACCCTTACGTTCCGCCGCCAGTCAAATATACTGATGGAGGGAAGACTATAGTTATCGCCTCGTATCAGAGCATTTTATACGGCGGCACATGGACATGTAATGCGGTCAATAAACTGGGAGCAGATCATAGGGACATTGCGATATGATAAATGACATTTTATACTTAGCCGATGAAGTTTTCATGCGAAAATAATTAAACTTCATAAACAATGAAGTGTTTTAAATTATCCCTAAAATAATCTCATTGTTATTAGTATATTATAGAAAATGATTCACCTGCATTTTTATCAGATAACATTTTTCTTCTCTCCTCGTGATTCACTCTACCGACCTGCATGTTGATGAAAACTAAAGAATTTATACATTATTGGTGTATTACAAGCAAGAAAGATGTTTACTGCATCAATGGCTGTATTTTGATAAAAAGATGTTTATTCTCTCTTTCTCTCGTATACTTGATTTATTCGTAATCAAGGATTTCCAGGCATACACAAACAGAATATCATTAGATGCTTTAGACTATAAAAAAGGCTTTTGTACCTGCGCAGTCTCATTGCTTCCTAAAGCCGAAATAGTATGAATTTCTCCCTTGCCGCACACTAGTAAAATGTGTCGGCAAAACTTCAAAGCGGTCTTCAAAGTTGGGGGGACACTATCTATGACCTGTATCATACATTGTATTATTCAATTGCTTGAATCAAACACCCAAACCGAAATAATTGCGAAGCGGCTGTTGTCTAACAGTACATTTATCAAGCGGAATCAAACACCCAAATCGAAATAATTGCGAACCGGCTGTTGTCTAACAGTACATTTATCAAGCGGAATCAAACACCCAAACCGAAATAATTGTGAACCGGCTGTTGTCTAACAGTACATTTATCAAGCGGAATCAAACACCCAAATCGAAATAATTGCGAAGCGGCTGATGTCTAACAGTACATTTTTCAAGCGGAATCAAACACCCAAACCGAAATAATTGCGAAGCATATGTGGTGTGACAGTACATTTCGCTAACAGGATTAATACATTTTCGTTGTCTAAGCCGTTTGATTCTGATTTTGATAGTTTCCAATCGAAACTTCTTTTTCCTAGAAATTAATCTTTTGACTGAATTGTAAAATGGTACTCACCTGAGGGATATGCGATATCTCTTGGCCTCGTTATCCTTTTCTGGCCTCATTATTCTTCTCTCTGCTAATTGTAAAGACCAGAGAAAACTCTGGTCATATTCCGAACCACGTTTAAATATGCAGATTCTACACAAGTCTGTATACTTTAGAAAAATAAAAGTCGATCTTTGTACGTGGCTCTTATTCTTACTGTAAATTTCACCTCGTCTAACCCATTGAGCTGTTATTTCGGGTCACCCCAGCCAACTACATGGAGCTTTTATTTCAGATCACTCTGTCTAAACCCATGGAGGTGTAATTTCAAAATCTTATAGACATTCTCTACAGAATACACTATGTCTGATTTGTTTCTTGTACAATGTGTCTAACATTCCTTTGAAACAATACGCCTTTATCAGTATATTACAAATGTATATAATTGTAATTTATACCTTAATATTAAAAAAATAAAATAATTAATTAAAAGATACTTGTGGTTTCCTCCTGTGTAGGTGTCCACACATAGGAAGAGATTTTCATCAGCTGTCATGAATTACAGACTCTAATAGAGAAAACTGACTAAAAACTAAATTTGGAGTTTGGTTGATAATGGAAATATCCTGAATTTAAAACACTTAACTGCTATTATTCCCTATAAAGTTCATATATATATATATATATATATATATATATATATATATATATATATATATATATATATATATATATATATATATATATATATATATATATATATATAGATGCAATAAACTAGTCTATACAAGTCTATACAAGCTGGTTGTATTTATAGTTTTAGCACATGTGAAGACAGAAATGTAGAGGTTTACAAACACAACGTTTTTTGTGTTTATTTGTTTGTCGTAACTATGTTTTGTATTTGCCTTTGAAAAAGACTCATTAAGAGTCAAAAGCGCCTAGGCTAGTTAGTTACTAGTTTCGAACTGTTCGTCGTCAGTTTATTGCATCTATTTTAATTAATCCCTGACACACGTGATCCCTTGGTGGATCCAGTACGCTTGAGAGGGTTGTTATTCGCCATATGATTTGTATTCATTATATATATATATATATATATATATATATATATATATATATATATATATATATATATATATATATATATATATATATATATATATATATATATATATATATATATATAATTCACCTTTTCTGCAGCATCTACCCATAACCCTAATGTGCTTTCTTCAATGTCGTGAATAATCATTTTAGCAATAGTGGTATCTTTCCTTATTGTAATATTAGGTAATAGTGTAATATTGTAATATTATGTAATATTCTCCATTTACATTCATCATTTGTTCAGTAAATAGCTAACAGTCGCCGACACTGTCTTAATGACCATGTATAGCTGTATGTAATTAGTGCATTTACTGACAGTGGAATCGTCTTTTGACACTAAGATACAAAGCAAACTGCTGTCACCTGGTCTTAGTTCTCTTACGTATATGTATTTTAATTACTTGTGCGTCAGTTTTAATTATTTTTTCTTTTCTTTTATCTCATTACTTGTTATTGTAATGGTAACTTTATTTACTGTATTTGACATTTTTTGGAAAATTCAGTTTAGTTCGCTTTCACCTGATAAACTTTCATTACCAGAAAACATTGTATGTTTTGCTGATCTTGACCAGTAAAGCAGGTCTATGTAGGCAACCCTTTTGTATTCCTGTTCAATCTTATAGTAAGATTCATTCAACAGATTCAAACTCATCTATGGCGTTCGTGACAGTGGGCTGTATAGGGTTTCTACGCCGCTCCAAATAAGTGACCACGTGACGCCATCACTGGACCCAAATGTACATTTCAATTAGTGTTAATAGTAACGTTTCATGGTAATTTAGTTTACTCATACTTCAAACTTTTGGATCTCCATGTATCGTTTGCTGTCACCAGTTTGAGTTAAAATTCCTTAAACTAATTTAAATTTCCTGTAAATATCTGGTGCTCATCAGCATTCTTGGATATAGACTTTCGTTGGAATTTATTCGATTTTCTAAAGCCGGAATATTATTTTGCTGAATCAACAAGGAACTGTTGACACAACAAAACAAAACAGGTTATGGAATATGTCATGTGCTATCTTGGAACTTCATCGGTATTCAAACTGTGATTCACTTACATTTTTTATTGATATGACACATTTTTGTTAACATTTGGATTAATTTTGGATTAGAATCATAAACCTTAAGTTAATTTCCTTATTTCCACCTTGTTTTCTATACAAATAAACAATTTTGTTTAATTTTAAAAAGGTTGATGGCTTCAATATCTCCTTTTGTTACGTCTGTACAAGCCAAGACACGTAACAAAGCAAACTGGGCACTCGTTTTAATATATATGAATTTTGGCTAAAATGGTTCAGAATTTTGTTTTACATTTAAATTTCTCTAGTTCTCAGAATTTGTAAATCCTATGTAGTATTATATATTTTGTTTGAAATCTGTAGTGAAATCAATAGGCTTTTCCACAGTGTCATCAAAAATAGAAACCTTTCGTTCAAGTTCTAATCAGGAGGATTTGGATTGTATAAAAAATTGAATTGCTTGAACTTGCCAGAAAATAATATCTTTTTGAGGCAAAGGCTGCTTTAACGTGGCAAGAAATAAACAAATTGAAATAGTTTTGAGACAGTAGAGGGAAAAAGATAAACAAATGTAATTAAAAGAGAGGGAGACACCTGCACATAAGAGATAATGATGAATGGTAATTTCAAATTAAATTTAAAAATATGGAGTTAGAAAATTAAAGCACATTCACACATCACATACAAATTAAAGTTTTGATCACACTAAGAAGATTGGGTTATTTACTCCTTTCAGAACAAAGTAGACAGATATTTTCATCGTGTTGAAGTTGGCGAAAATTCGAAATGACCAAGGAAGCATTGAACTCAATTATTAAAATGTATACTTATCGGTAACGCTAGTGATAAGTACCATTCACTGTCGGTGTAGCAAACTGCGGTAAAGCTAGTGATATTTATCATTCACTGTCGGTGTAGCAAATTGTTGACAACGATCTGATTAAGGAATGCATCCGAAAGGATTATGAATTAGTCTCTGAGGCTTATAGGCCAAATTTGTGAACTATTAAACGGAAGCGAGATAAACTTATGGCGAATTTGCCAGAGAAACGAAAACAGTTATTTTGACGAGCATAATATCGAAATCTTGGAAAATGCTACTCGTGCTTCTGACGAGTATCTTTTAACTAATAAAGCTCTTTTTGTAGCCATGTCCTTATTTCAGCAATCTTCTGGTATAAACAAATATTTCAGCCTAATACGATCTCTTCGAAAACTCAATCTGACGCAAGTTTCGAAAATTAAACTCCAGATAAACTAGATTCAAATTCTTTGTCTCGTTCTACGTTTATCTATTGCAAGAGAAATGATGCGCTATTTCTGATTGCTTCAAAATGAAAAATGAGCATCAGACACCAATCCCAAATGCTCTTAATTCTAAGAGGACAAGTAAAGTCACGGTCATGTATTCAAATCAATACATTTCTTGGGTCTAATGAATCCAGTCCGATTTTATTATGGAGAATTATGAACCATGTATATCAACCTAGAGCGATTTGATCAATCCTGTCACTATTAAACTTTAAAGGAATACAGGAGGTTTTCAGAGAGTTTTATTATCCGGTACATTGCCTCTTACTGAGAATCCTTATAATGAGAGTTTTCTCAGTCATGGAGTATAGTGCGGTTTTGTTAATTTGTTTCTCCATTGTATAACTGTCATCAGATAAGGTTGCTGGACCAGTGACAGTCGGAATACTGTTTTCTTTACCCCTTCAAGGCATTCATTTATTACTAGTCAATGACCTAGCTGGATATAAGGTTGTGGTTAATCCACTTTTAACTGACAAAGCCTTCTTTAGATCAGAAAGTTGATTCTATTAAAATGAATTCATTGATTTATTCATATCTTGAGCATTTACTAAAGCTATGGCAAGGAGAGCTCTTGAGAATTATTCCGATAAGGACGGCATTCATTTAGCTGACATGTATACGTCAGGCCTTTTATAAGGTCACTTTCACTTTTTGTTTCGATCAATCAAAACGAATTGTTCACAGTGATCCTCTTTTAACTACTCATTCTATGTTTTCTATTCAGGATGATAAACGATATTCACTTATCATCGAACAGGAAAAAGGTCCTGATATTTCAGGTTTGTTTAAAAAAGTCAGTAGTAAAACTGAAGCCAATAAGGTACAGCTTTTGGAAAAACTGCACATGGGCCATTGAATTTGTTGAAATGAAAACTTCATTCTAAAGCACCAGGGACGGTGAACACAACTTTTTCTAGAGCCCTTATCCTAAAAACAGGTTCCTACAAATGGCTGAAAATATACTTTCAGAAACGCTAAACAAAAGACTGTGACATGTATATTTCCATACAGTTGAAAAAAGTAATATAAATCCTTTTAGATCAGCTCAGTTGTTTTACCCTATTGTTCAACTATTTGTTTTCACGATTTCATTTACTTGCGAACCTGCACTCTTTTTTGCCGTTCACCCTCCCTGGTGCTATGAATTAACCAAAGATTTTATCCAGACCAATACGATATCTGGATCCTAGGTCATGTTGATTAATTGTCATAAATCCGAACGGTACAGCTTGTCTTAAAAAATGTTTTTAAACTTGCTCATGTTCATATCCCCTGCACAATAAGTATAATAAATATTTTGAAGAGTATAATTATCTACCGCGTTAAATACAACAAAAAGAAATAGTTGTCTATTATCTTGGATGTGTATCAATTTTGTTCAGTGTCATTTATAAACGTATGTACTGCCTTGAGAGTAAACTTATTATCTTTCTACCAATATCTTTTGAAAGTTTTCATCGTGCTCGTCCCTGCATTTACGTATAGTATTATTAATTTTAATAATGTCATCTTCATTAAGATCAGGAAATTATTTCCTGTCATAATCGATATTAAATCTATCCGTTTCTGGTATCCAAACTTTTGTGAACTAAAGGATATAATTGCTTCATTTACCCTCAACGATATTAAAATTCCAGCATCAAGCATATATCTTAATTACTGATACCATTATTGGAGTCCAACATTTTTCTGAAAACTGTATTCCAAACAAAGCATAGGTGATCGTATGATGATGTTCTGTGAACTCGAATTATTCTATACTGGCAAAACCTGTTAAGTCAAAATCTGGTTAAGGGTCCGATTATCGAGATTATCGAAACTCGTGTCGCCTCTTTTCTAGGATGTCTAAGTCTCTTAAAGTATTTAGTACATTCTCCATATCAATGAAAACTCTAAGGATAAAATGCATCCATAACGACGAAGATAACATCATTAAAATCGTATTTAGTATTCCATAATCCACAGTGTCCGTCTTCTATAAAAATTTTCCTGACCTCTTCAATAAATTCTGACCTTGTCGGTTTTCGTGAACATTTTTCCTGTGCGAAATGGGACGCAACCGATGGCACGGTAAAACATTTAGTAGTTGCAAAATTTCTCATTTTTCATGAAGAGATTCTGTACGATAAATATTACCATTAGGTCCTACAAAGTGATCACGAGGTAGCATGTAATTTCCCAATACTTCTGAACAATGAATTTGCTGCCATACACAACACGTGCTAACAGGAGTCACTTCTACGATTCAAGCAAACACTTTTCATAGAATCGTGTTAGAACGACATTAATATAATGAAATAGAATGAATTAAAAAGAGATTTGTACAAAATTTGATTTCTTAACACACTTGAACTCCAGGATCGTCAGGATCGTAACAAATATATATATATATATATATATATATATATATATATATATATATATATATATATATATATATATATATATATATATATATATATATATATATATATATTACGAGGCACTTCAAGATGGTTTGATTATACACAGCAGAAAATAAAAAAAATTATTAGTATCTTTAATACTGTTTTTCTCATATCCCTTGCTCGTAAAAACGATTATCTTTCCAATAGATTCATATACAAGTATTACTTTGTGATCATTAAAGATGTATTTGTAAATTATCACATCAAAACTAAATTCGATAACTTAAGTAACTTTCGACATTCACAGAATAAGAATTGCAAGTTTGGAAAAAATGGCGTTAATAAGAGAAAACACATGAACACATGGCCTTGGTCATTGTAAGTAGGCAAGAGCTATTAAATCTATAAATATACGGAACCGGACAAGAAATAATATTCAGTTCGATGAATAAAGCTGCCAAATATTTTGATTGCAACCCTGCTTCAGTTAAAGATGTAGCTTATCACATACAATAATCTGCAAATTAAATAAAAAAAAATGATCAGCCGATAATATTTATATACATCAAATGACTATTTACTCTTAAATCAAACAATATTTTTTACAGTTTATATTTCAACTTGCCACTATTACAGTTCCTGACCACATCAGGGTACCACCTTCACTATTGCTGTCCTCAATTTCGCTGACACTTATTACAGAATCAGACAACAATCTTTATCAATTGCATTAATTGACTGTCTATAATTATTTTTCTTTCTTACTTGCGGAACCATACATGGTCAGATCTTTCTCGTGTTACACCTGCCTAACGAATGGGAAGCGTGTGTATTACAAAGATCAGTGATTTCTCAAAGGTACCAAACTTATATATTCGACAAATGATTCTACATATATTTACACACGACATTGTTAAATATCGTCGTTTTAGCCATTTTTGCCAATTAACATATATGAAATTATGAATGATTAAGATTAATAAGATAAAAGTAAAGTATTAAAATTTACACTATCTGTTAACTCATGTGCAACATTATGCGTTGGTATACAATGAATAAATTGCACCTATTAGTTATAAAAACTAATGCAAAGAAATGAAAATAACTAAATCGACCTTACCAAGTCAACACTAGGAAACGAGTAATCAAAACTAAGTTCACTCTCAATCCCACATACTAGAATAAGTTAATTATTGCGCAGAAAGATCACTAAAGTGAAGCAAAACAAATCTAAAAGTCTTCAGAGGTTTAAAATGACTGAAACACGAAATAAGTAACTACCGTACATAATAATTAAAGTCAAACTTCTTACTGGTAAATATGTACTTAGTTACTCTGAAATGACGTGATAGAATAATAATTTCATCGACAATCCCTAAAACACATGAATCAAACTAAAACTGAAGTGAATTGTATAGACCTGATCAACAACGCATATGGTTAGTAGTTTTTCCTTTTATCCCAAAAATGACCTATGGGAGCGAATTACGCAGTGCTGATTAGCGATTCCTCTATCTGCCCTACGCTCTACGTCGAACAAAGGACTTTCATTGTTAGACATCCGGTATTAGCAAATCTCCAGACTGACCCCAAATTTAACAATTAACATTTTGGAAGAAATAAATTACCAAGGTAAATAAGATATAAAATTAAACTTTAAATCTAGAACAACGACGATTTCAACCAATATAATAATAATAATAATAATAATAATAATAATAATAATAATAATAATAATAATAATAATAATAATAATAATAATAATAATAATAATAATAATAATAATAATAATAATAATACTTGAATAGGAAAATTAAAAGGATGAAAAAACCCCTGCACTTTACGAAATCTATCTTTATTCAAAAAGCGAGGCATCGCTACACTTCATTACACGAGACCATCGCACATTTGGCACTCTGTGGAAGATGGAATTGCATTTCCTTCCCACACATACGAATCATAAAACACTGCTTACATTAGCCACGTTGGCCACACCTCACATCCATACTCGCACTTTGAAGAGAATTCGTTTTCCACATTTCTCAAGCATCTAGCTGTGCTGGACGATATATCGTCGGCTACACTTCACACAGAGAAA